>JAJEJO010000719.1:800281-970762 GCA_020662805.1 Glaucomys volans | reverse complement strand
ATAGATAGCATAGAGGGAAGGGAGGGGTGGGGGCGGGGTGGGGGGTAAAAATAATAACAGAATGTGTGACAGATACCATTGCCCTGTGTACATGCATGAACGCACAGATGGTGTGACTCTACTTTGTGTACAACCAGTGAAACAATAGCTGTACTCCATTTGTGTTCAATGAATCAATAAGTAAATAAAAAAAAGGTGAAAGACTGAATATATATTCCATTGTGAATATATGTATATATACCACAGCAGAATCTACATCATGCACAATCATAGAAATGAAAAGTTGTACCCCATTTTTGTACAATGAATCAAAATGCGGTCTGTAAAAATTTAAAAAAAATGAAAGAGTAGAGCATATCATCTCTAAAGACCCTTTTATCTCCAATGGCATGTTCTTTCTTCCCCACATTTAAACTTTTTCACTCCTTATATCTGCATCCACCCTGTTAAATTCTATTGTAGGAAATTGTGAGGAGCCCAATGACATTTGCAATCCGAAGTCAAAGTGTTCCTATATTCCACCCCTAATTCCCATTTCACCTACAAATTGCAAGGAGAGTAGCAGCACTTTCTAGAACAATCAGACAGTGCCATTCACCACTTTTCTGTTTTAAAATATAAGGGGAAAAAACTGCAATGGTATTAAAAACTCTAGAGTAATTGATTTATATAATTGAATATATCATTAGTTGGATTTGATTCATTTGAGTCATATAAACCTCCTCCCACTTTTTTTTTCAGCCTCTAAAGTCCAAGGTTTATTCAATGGCTTGTTGTTTTTATGGTTCTATTAAACCCACAGTGCCTACCTACAGTTGAGTTAAAGGAAGTAGGAGCCACTCCCAGGAAATTTCAGGCCACCTGGTACTTTGATAATAACTGCCTTTGTGACAATTTCCTCCTGGTGTTTACAGTGCCATTAGCAGTGACTTGTCACCTACTGGTGACTTTAGCAGCTGGGAAGGAGTGAATGGGCACCGTGCCTACACACCTTCTTACATAAAGGTAGCAGTCAAAGGAGAAAAAGAAGCCCTGCCTACACATTAAAGTTGAATGTAATGGAATTAGTCAGGTTCAATGGTCCCCCCCCACACCCCCGCCCATTTCTTCTTCCTTGTTCCATTTTTTTTCTTTTGAACACTTTCATAACTTACAATGAGGTTACCGGTAGCTATTTTTCTGTTGGTTTCTCTTTTTTTTTTAAAGAGTTATTTTTTTGGAGATGATTTTTGACTTAAAGAATTACAATAACAGCACAGAGATCCATAAACTCTTCATTCCTAGGTTAACATCTTCTATGACTACATACAGAGTTGCTTTATGTTCACATCTTAATCACAATACATTTATCAAAAAAGTTAACGTTGTATTATGGTTTGGATATGGAGTGTTCTCAAAAAGCTCCGGTGTTGAAGGCTTGGTCCCCAGTGTGGCAATATTCAGGGGAGAGGTTTTGGGGAAGGGATTCGATCATGACCTGAAGGGATTAATCCATTGGCAGATTAATACTTTGATGACATTAGTGGGAGATTAGGGGGAGATGGTAGAAACTGTTGGAGGTATAACTTGATTAGAGGGAGCGGAGGCCTGTCCATGGGCACTCTATCTTGTCCCTTCCTTTCTCTCTACTTGCTGACTGCCATGAAGTGAGCAACTTTCCTCCAACACATCTTTCTACCATGTTGCTCTGCCTTTTTCAGACTCAAAATAATGGAGCCAGCTGACCATGGACTGAAACCTCTGAAACCAAAACCTCTGAAACTTGCCAAAAATAAATCTTCCCTCCTTTAAATTGTTTATGTCAGGTATTTTGGTCAGAGTGATGAAGATCTAACACACTGTTTTACAATATTATTAACTAAAGTTAATAAAATGAAAAAGATTTTTTTTTCCCCTGCTCTGGGATGCAATCTAAAATCTCACTTTACATGTCATGTCATGACTCCTTTGTCTCCTCCAGTCTGGGACAGTTTCTCATTTTTTTCCTGTCTTCTCTGACTTTGACATCATCGAAGAGTACTGTTTAATTATTTTGTAGGATGTCCATTTTACATATATATATAATTGTAGGATGTCCATTTTATATATAAATAATGTTGGCTCTAGGTTTCTGAGCTGAATTGTTTCCAGGACCCCCTACAAATCCCAAGATACACAGATTTTCAAGTTTCTTGTATAAAATGGCATAGTTTTTGTATATAACTTATGTACATCCTCTTGTCCCCTTTAAACCATCTCTATGCTAATCACAATGCCTAGTACAATGTAAATGCTATGATAATAGTTGTTATTTCTATTGTTTAAGGAATAATGAGAAGAAAATTCTGTATGTGTTCAGTACGAGTATACTTTTTTCCCAAGTGTTTTTGCTCTGTGATTGGTTAAATCTATGGGGAAATTGATGAGACCGGGACCAATTAAATGTGATCTCTGGGCTGACATGATATCTGCCCAGATGCTCCACTGGAAATTTACCATTTTTCCTTTTGTAATGACTACATTTTTGGGGAGATAGGTAATTTGAGACCATGCAAATATCCTATTTGGACTGGCAACCCGAGGTCTAGTCTTCTCTTATATGAATCTGAGGCCTTAGATTATTTAAACTAACAAGCACCCTCGTTGCCTCTCCAAAACAAACGCCTCCCATAGAGTCAGTTTATAAGATCATTTCACATGTTTTCAGTTTCCTTTCCAGGTTGGTCCCATAGAAATGCTTTTAACTATCTTACAAGCTCAATCAGCATTTCTCTGTGTTTTATAGTGTGAGATTTTTGTTTTTTCAGATTAACTATGCCAACATCTTGCCAAAATTGACCTTTGCTTCCACCTACTCATACTTTGAAACTAACATATAGCTATAACCTTGAGGTCACCGTGATGATGGCTCTTTCTCTGAATCCAAAATAAGGATCCCATTTTCAAAAGGCAAGGACTTTTCCTGATTTGTGAACATTTTTTATGTGGAAGGACTTATGTAAAAATTAAATTATGTCATTTTAGCTTTAGTCAATCATTCTTTTTGAAAGAATAAAATTACATAAAATTGAGATAATCACAGAAAATCCTGGGCATATGTTCTCTATACCAGTGGCTCATGAATCAGGCCACTCAGCTTCTCTGTTTTGTTCATGGCACATGATCTCCAGCAACACAGCTGTGTCTATCTGGCACTGAGCTCCATTGCTTCCCTTTGACGAAAATGAAGATGAAGATGATATGAGCTACCATTTCCAAACAGATAGATATACAGCCGCAGTTAACAAAACCATTCTTCTTAACATTTCTTACAATTGTAATTTCGTTCTATCAGTCCGTATCGCCGTTTCATTACATTGCCTGTGTTTGACTTATACACTGATACCCTTCCAGCACACTTCTTTCTATAGATTTTTTTTTTTTTGACTGGTGCCATCTGTCATTATAACTCATCTTCCATGCTGAATGTCTTTGCATGCAATGATTGCTGGTTTTCTAGTCACTTGGACTTCACAGTTCTCCATGAAAGAAGACGATCTCACTTTGACTATTTTGATACCTGACTCATCTGAATTTCCTGCTGAGATTAAAGCTTGAAATGGAAAGTCCATCAAGTGCTTGCTGTTTAGGCTGGAGTGGGGGTTGGGCCTGCAGAGTGTGTGTGTGTGTGTGTATGTGTGTGTGTGTACATGCATTTGTGCTCATTTGGAGAGGGCAGGCTAAGTCCCATTGCTCAATAAGCAAGGAACAGATGGCACTGTCAGTTCTAGGCACAGCACAATCACACACCATATGAGCATTCCCAAACAGTGCTGCATATGCAAACTCAAGCTGCCAGCAATCCCTCTGATATTTAAATCCCCAGAGCTCCAAGAGAGCATATTGCATTGCATTCCTTTGAACAATAAAAAATTGCTTGACCTTCTGCCTCTCTTCCACATTTTCTCCCATACCCTGCTCCCTGGGGCTAGTTGGAAATGAACTTCAAACTTAAATTTTATAAGATCAAGGTTTTAGTCATTTGTTCTCTAAATCAAGGAGAACAAATGACCAGACATCAGTCCCACTCATTTATTTCCATTTATGGTGCTGGAAATAAATGAGTGGGACTCATCACAATAAATATAAAAATAATTTATTCACTGAACAAGTATTCAAAAATCTCCCTATGGGCTAGTGTGCAAAAATCTAGGTGGAATTGATAATTTTACATATCTTCAGTCCCTGTCCTCGAATTTACTCATCAGAGGAGATATGTTATACAATGTGGCCAAAATACAAGTTGGGACATGAACAGCTTAAAGTGAAGAAAAGTTTAAATGAATAGTATCACTTCTAACTGAGAGGATAAATGAAAACTTTATCAATAGTAGCCTTTGAGTCAGACCTTGAGAAAGTCATTTTTAAGTTGCAAGACAAGAGGGCTATAGTTTACTAGACATTTAGTAATGTTATATATGTACTACTTAAAGTAATTTCTGTTTCCATGGCTAGTCTTTTACCTCATGGGAAATTAAAATGCAAAAAGAAAAAGCCAAAATTATATTAACCAACTTGAAATCTGGGCATTTTCTTCCATTGAAGAAAATTGCAGTCATTTTCTTGCTGTTTGAAAATTTTCAATCCAACTGGAACTCATAGTGTGCCTGAGTATAAACTGGTATTGCCATTTGGGAAAACTAGAGCTAAACATGTGCTTATGATCCAACAAGGCAGCTCTTACATGTATTGACCAAAAGGAGCATTCTAGCATATTTCTAGCAGTGTACAGGATATGTGTGTCTTAATCATTTTTACATCCTTTGCCTACCCATAGTACTACTCAAAAATCATGGTAAGTAAAGAAGAGCACAAATGCATTTGTAAGTATGCATTTTGTTTTATCTACTAAGGACTGAATTATGCCCTCCCAAATTCATATAAAATCCTCAACTCCAGTATGATGGTATTCAGGGATGGGGCTTTGGGGGAATAATTAGGTTTTGATGATGTCATGAGGGGAAATTAGCTCATGAATCCCATCTGAATTAGTTACTTCTGGCTGGGAGACCTTACTAAAAATATGCATATTGTTTTCTCTACAAATTATTGCTTTGTCTTGACTATATGTTTCTACTGGTTGGCAGATGGCATAAATAAGACGAAGATTAATCAACCTGTCATAATACACAGTCAAAATGACATCCTGAGTCACAGACAATCACCCCAGGAAAGCGGAACTGAATAACCTCATCATTAAAAATCAACCCAAAGCTCATTTCCTCCTAAGTAGGGTCTCTAAGTGCCTTGTTTATAAATTAAGAGCACAATGTTGTTATAATATACTTGCAATTCCTGTAATTGACTGTTAAACATCGGTAACTAATGCTTTTTTTCCCTCTTCACTTAACTCCTAGGATAGTGAATGGCTCTTCATTTGTTTATTTGTTTATTTATTTTTTTGGTGCTGGTTATTGAACCCAGGGCCTTTGTTCATGCTGAACTTGCACTCCACCACTGAGCTACACTCCCAGCCCCTTTGTATACGTAACTTTTGTAATGAATTAAATTTTCAAGAATCCAAACCTATTTATTTTGCATGTTTTTAGAAAAAACAGAGAATTCCTGTAAGAATATTGCTTTCACTTTTCAATTTCTCTTTAGATTGGTTGATCTGGGTGGAAAAACAACAGGTGCCGTGCCTATTTTATTTAAGCTTTTGCTTTAGTATCTCTAAGTCCAGCATATGTCCGAGGCAGAAAACACAGAGGCAGCTGCGTTCATAGCATTTTCTTGGATTGCTGCCAGTGTGGGCCAATGGTGCAGGCTTCCAAGTTTAAGAAACCTGAAGCCCATCTCCCTCCTGGGTTAGTGTAGTGAAGACATTGGCTAACAGTTTTCATCCTCCATTTTTTTTTCCACAAAGGAGTCAAACATTCAGATTAAAAAAAAAAAAATCTTAAAATTAAAATTATTATTGATCCAGAAGTTCTGCTTCTAGGTTGCAGAAAATTATTAATTTGAAATCAGAAAATCCTAAGTTCAGCTGTCACCTTATGATTGATTGTTTTGTTTTAACTAGGAGAGTCAACTTAAGATTCAGAAAGTAGAACACTCAGGACTAATTCAAAACATAACCACTTCCCATTCATTTGCTTGCAAGAAATTCCACCCCACTTCAGTATGGCTTGTCTTCTTAGTTTCTGTATTGGTTTAGTCCTAAATAAAGAATAAGAAAGAAGACAGTGGTCATGTCCCATGCTGTCAAACATAGCTTTGGTGTTTATAGAATGGTGAAACGTTCTCCTTAAAAACAAAAACAGTAACAACAACCTCAACAAACCCAGATGTCTACAGACATCAGAATCATACAATCAGACACTCGTATAAAGAAAACTCATATCAGGGGTGTAGGCTCACAAAACAAAGCTCCTTCCCCTCTGTGCTTCCTCTATTCCTCCCCATGCAATTGCTGCAATTCTCTTTAGAAGCTGTTTTTCTTTTTAATTTGGAAGGGGAGAATTATCACCGATTACACTAAGCTATCCCATTTGCAGAGTGATATTGTTTATCACTCTGGGAATGTTTTCTCCAGGCAAACTTTCTTCAACCTCTTTAGCAAAAAAGAAAAACACAAATTCCAACATGCTGTCCCAGCAGCAATACTTGAATGTGACCCATTGACACAGTGCCTTGGGCATTTCCTCCAGCTCTTCTGGAAAGGAAACAGCCTTGGAGCTGGAAGGTCTGAAGGGAACTGAGGGTTAATCATGACTGACAAATAGTCACTAGGATGCCGTGCTTTTGGAGAAGACAGAGCCAATAGAACTCCTAACTCTTTGGGGTAAATTTGCAGCACAACCCAGGCAGATCACGATTCCCCTATGCTTTATTTACTGTCACACCCTGCCGCTGCTCCTCTCAGACAAAACATCTCAGCGGCTTCACTCTAGGGACCAGCCAAGTAGGGAGGTGAGGCTGGCTGCCTCCATGGAAGCTATTCTCCCTTGAGGATTTGCAGGGAAATCTTCAGCAGAGACTCAGCTCTTAGCAGATCTAGAATTTCCAACAGCATTGTTTTTCCCCTTGCATTGCACTTGATCTTAAAGTCATTAACCCCAAAACCCATTACTGGAGACTACACCCAGTCTTCATGATCTTCAATTAAGATCATCATATTTTAACCTAAAGATAGCCTTTATTAATAGCTTTTATTAATGGTTTATGATTTGTTCTTGAATTTCATGATATGCAGCGTGTTTTCCAGTTAAATTCACTGCTGATCAAAATATCATGCTCATTTAAAAGGGAGGTGAATGTGCATAAGCCCCAAATTCAAATAAAACTCTATTACAAGAGAAAATGATCAGCATGGGTCCCCAGTACTGGCTGGTGGTCATGACAATCGATAGTAAGATGGTATACTAAGGTTGTTAGTATAACCAGCAGGCCCTCATGCCACTTTCCATTTCCATCATCTTGGCCCATGTGTCCAATTTTCCTCAAATAGAGGTCTTTTGAATACACTGAAACTCATACACCCAAATGAAATGTATAGAAGCAGGCTGAGCACCCAGGCCTGTACCAGGGCTCTCTGTACTGAGAGAGCTGTGTGATTCGTTATCAGGAGACACAACCAGAACCCCAAGGAATGTCAGGTTCAAGTTGCCCTTATGTAATTACTGATGCGTATAATTAAATCATGTACAAAGACATTAAATATTTGAGGAAAGTCTGGTTTAGGTTGCTTTACTTTTTGAAAGACACTAATAACGAAATGATTTTCTCAGGTAAATGAGATTTAGCTGTGTTGGTGGGAGGCACAGACAGAGCAGCTGCAGGTTTAATTAAACGTTTGCCTAACCATATAAAAAGACAGTGATATATCTTCATAGCATCTGGCAGCTTCACCATCCTCCAGTCATTCTTTAATTAGCGTGCTGGTGAATTTAATAGAAAGTGGCTTTAACTCAGGAGCAGATGGCTCTTCTGAGTGACAAGGGGAATGACAATTTCTGTCATGTTTGCTTCTTATGCAGCCTTCCCATCTGAAAGATTCCTTCAGAGACAGGCCTGATGAAATCAGGGGTCAGCTTTAACGTCTTCAGGAAACAACCAATCCCAAATCTCCTTCAGTTACCTGTGAGCTTCTATGGTTTTTCCTTTTCTCTCCATGTTCATTGCCTGTATTTTATGATGAGATAAGCCTTTCAGTGGGACTAAAAGTTTTATTAACAGTCATAAAGCATCCCTGAGGTAGCTCAAACTAAGAGTTTTGGACCCAGGACAGTCTCTGAAATGCTATTCATCATCACTGTCTTAAAGTTGAGGAGACTCAAAGCCTATCTTCTTTCTAGGTTGGTTTGGTGGGAACTTTGGAAAACAGTATGTATGCTGAAGTTTTTTCAAAGGAGTCAAATGCTGAGATTGTTTAAAATCTTAAATTCCTTTTTATCCAGATAGTCCCCTTATAGGAGTTCATGATGAGGCGGTATCTCCATTATGCAAAGTATTTGCATTCATCACATGCATGTATTACAGTGTGTTTGAAAGAAAATGCTGGAGAAAACTAGGACTCCTTCAAAGAGAACTGGCTCAGTAGATTTGAGTTTTTAAAATATATGCAACTTTTCAAACTTAAAATAGAACATGTTTACAATGTATCTCACAGCTTGCTAATTTTGCAACTGCCTGGTGATAGGGAATGGCCAACTTACTCTGTGCTGGTCCTTTCAATGTCCTTTCATATTAGACAAGTTTTCTGCTGGCAGTTTTGGGAAAATGGAGTGTATCCTTTGGGGGTGAGGAATCTAGTCTGAAAATTAATGTTCCTGTTATAGTCTGGGGTTTTTTTGGGGGTGGGGGTAGCACCTTAGAAGCAGGTTTAACTTGGAATGCATTCACTTTGCACCTTTTGAGCTGTTATTTACACTTGCTAGTGTTAATAAAAGAAAGTATTTGGATACTGAAGGGAAAAGGCACAGACTTGCCTTTATTCAATTAGCACAAAGAAAACTTCAGGGAATCTGAGGGATGGGGAGGAAGTGAGAGAAGGGAAAGGAAGAAAGGAAAGATTATCTTAGCTAATAGAAAGATGCCAGGTGCCCTAACAAAGCATCTTCTCTAGGGCTTCACAAATCTGTTGTAAAATCTCAAATCCCATCAGGACACATTTTATCAAATAGAATTTCCTAGTATATATTGTTTTGCTAACTGTGTGATGATTAATAAGAAATAAAATATCAAAACAATGAAATAAAGGATATGTATCCCAAATTCCATAAAAGAGTGCATATTCTTATTAGGAAAAACAACTATATTAAGCCTGGTATATAGTTATTAATCATACATCATTAAGGTATCTTTCTAACAGGGATTTAACTTGGTCCATAGCTAGAATTTTTTGGGAGATTTTTTTGTTTTGTTTTTGTGCATTATAAAAATCTTTGCAAGGCATTTTACTGGAAAAGACATACAAATGGTCTTTAAACATATGAAAAGATGTTCTCATTTCACTCACAATAGGAGAAATGCAAATTAAAACTACACTAAGATACCATTTCTTACCTATCAGTCTAAAAAAATTCGGTTGCTTAAAAACACCTGTTTACAGGACTTTGGGAAAACAGGTACTCTCATACATAAATGATGGGAATGAGTAATAATATAACCATTGTATTAGTCAGGGATCTGCAGAGAAACAAAACCAATGGCATGAGTGTATATGAAGACAAAGAGATTTATTTTCAGAAATTGGCTCATGCTATTATGGAGGCTAACAAGTTCAAAATCTGCAGGATGGGCCAGCAGGCTGCAGAACCAGAAAGAGCTGAACTGAAGTTCAAATCCAAAGTCTGCCAGACTGGAGAATTGCCTCTTGCTTGGGGGAGACCTGCCTATCAGTCTGTTCTGGCTTCACCTGACAGAATGAGGTCCAATCACATTAGTGAGGGCCAAATGCTTTATTCAAAATCTATTGGTGTAGATATTAATGACATAGTTGTGGATCCATGACTACTTAGTGTCCCCTTAAAATTCAGATGCCAGTAACCATTTGCCTTTCCTTGGAAAAACCAAAAATAGTCAAGCTTCCCAAGAGCTTTTCAAGTGCTCAATGAAGAGCTGGAGCTCCTTGACTTCTGCAGTCATCCTACCTCATTTGAAAGGTTGATGGCCTCTTTCCTCACTGTGAGCTCCAAAAATAAAGCTCCAAAACAGATTCTATGTGTCTTTGGCTTTTTTTTTTTGCCTCCAAAAGACACAAGATTATCAGTGGAGAAATGCCAAATGCAAAATCATCAGCTAAACTTTCATAATTGGGACATGTCTCAATATGTCAAGTATTTACCTCTTAACAACTGCAAGCTGAGGAAAGACTTCCTAGATTGCAGAAAGAAGACTTAGAAGGAACTCTAATCTCACTGACTATTTTAGGGGACTTAAGCAGGAAGAGATAAGTGGGAAGGCCTTCAGTAGGCTAAGACACTAGTACAGCGGATGATTCTAAGGCCTGAACTAAGGCAGTCGTATGGAAGAGAGAAGGTGGGACAGACAGTCCCTGGAGACGTCCAGGACTCTAGCTCCAGCGGCTGGGTGGAAGTCTGCATTATCTTGTAGTGTCCCCTTCACAGCAGGTGACCCTCTTGGCTAATTATGAGGTACTAATGGTGAAAAGAATCACACAGCAATACAGTTGACTTTCCAAACAAAGGAAAATGAAGTATCACTTTGACCAACTGGATCTTAAAACTAATTAAAGGAGAAAGAAATTATAGAATTTTCCTTCCATGCTAGCATGAAATGTAAAACACAATTCTGTGGTCTGAGGTTGACATTGGGTAGAGTTTAGATTCAGCAGTGTCAATTTTGACATCCAGGCATTTGGGAATCCCCTGTTCCAAAGCAACAAGGGAAAATGAGGTCCCTAAACATTATGGCTCCCCTACATAGTCATTTTGCTTGATTTGGAAAATTAATAATATCCAATTTATTTTCCATGGAAAACACTGATGCTTGCAGAGCAGATTAGTGTTGTTAATGTTAGGGATCAAATTACAAGCTCTACATCACTGATTGTCCTGTGAAGAGTGATGGGCCCTGTGATAAACTTGCAGATCCACATGAATGCACAAACACACCCTTTGCTTTGAAGATTTATGTTACAGTATAATTCAGAATTATGGAAAAAACAATCAAGGAAAAACTCAAAGATGGGACAGGGGTCAAACTTATTCTACTTCATAATATGCACTCAAATGTTCAAGGTATATTGTAGATTTTATTATTTTTCAGGTTATTTGCTGCCTCTCCCTGAAGCAGAAGCCTTCCTGTGCAGTCCTTTTCTATTGTGTTGCTCCCTGCAGTCACTCCCTGCCCTGCTCAGGCATAACTTCCTTGGACCAATAAAATGTGAAAAAAATCACATGTTATTCCTGAGCAGAAGTTTTAAGAGGTAGTGTACTATTCTGTATCTCTTGGTCCTCTGGTAGGAATCCCATATATCCAGATAGGGGACTTGATATGAGACAGGGTTCCTAAATGAGATTATGGAATGGAGTCTCAGGTGACCCATGATGGCATACAATGTGAGAAAAGTCAGGGTCTTTGTTACTGCAGCCTATATTGACAAAACTGAATAGCTTGCTCTATAAATTATGCTACATAGTTAGCATAATTATGTTACAAGATTTCAGTTGGCATAAACAATAAGCACATATTTTTTACTGTTGTTTGTGGGTTAGCTAAGGTTCAATTGATCTAGGACGGATTTGATAAGCTTAGTTTGGGTTCAGGTTTTCTAAATGTAGTCTCATTTTTCTGAGACTAGAAGGCTGCCCTGAACATATTGCATGACACAGGGAAGAAAATTCAAGGAAAAGGACATACCAATAGGCATACCTTAAAGCCTCTTTTCTCATCATATGCAGAACATTCCTTTGGCCAAAGTAAACCTCACAGCTGAAGCCCACAGCAGTGAAGCAAGAAAATACAATCCACCTCTTACAGAATAAACTGCAAAGACTTATGACTAAGGTGGCAGATAAAGGGAAGGGAGAAGAGTAGAGAACCATAATGTAATCTACTGCCTGCTTTGAGACAGTGGATAACTGGGCAGTCCCAGCTCCAAGCACAGTTTTGTGTGGCATGAGCCACACCACCACTCCCTCCCTCTGTGATGTCTGCAGCCAGAACACTCCAAAATCTGTGTCATCTGAAGTTTAAACAGTTTGAGGGTGGCCTCTTCAAGTAAAAGAAAACAAAATAACCATGCAAACTCACTGCTAGCTCCACTTGGGGTCCTCAGAAAGGCCCATACATATGAGGGTCCTTGAGGCTTCAGCCTCATTAGCTTCACATGAATTAAGCTCCTGCTCATGGACTCACAACCACTACCTTTCTTGAGACCACTGGTTCTGATCTCCTTATTTATTTATTGTTTTATTTTTGGAATTGGGATTGAACCCAAGGCACCTTACCACTTTACCATCCTCCCAGCCCATTTTGTATATTTATTTTTAATTTTGAGACAGGGTCACACTAAGTTGCTTAAGGCCTCCTTAAGTTGCTAAAGCTGGACTCTAACTTGTGATCCTTCCACCTCAGCCTCCAGAGTCGCTGGGACTACAGGCCTCCACCACCATGCCCGGCTCTGATGTCATTTTTGTATATACTAAATTGTGTCAGTTGTCAAGAAGCTGAGGATTGCCAGATCATCCCACAACAACCAAACCCTCATCCATATGATTGAAATGTTACTTTCTCATGACCTCTACCAGGCCTATTGAAAACTGTTTCTACCTCTTATATTCTCCATCCCTTTCTTGTTTTCATTGTGTCTCCATAGAACGTCTCACTACCTTACATACTATTATTTTATGTATGTATGTATGTATGTATGTATGTATGTATTTCTTCTCACTAAAACATAACCTCATGAGGGTGAAGATTTTTTTCATTCTTGAACATGACTATATCCTTAATGTTTAGATGTTTAGAACTGGACCTGGCACACAGTAGGTTCATGATACTTA
Organism: Glaucomys volans; assembly: GCA_020662805.1. Lineage (NCBI taxonomy): Eukaryota > Metazoa > Chordata > Mammalia > Rodentia > Sciuridae > Glaucomys > Glaucomys volans. Next base: position 957,773 of record JAJEJO010000719.1, on the reverse strand, counting down.
TCGAACACATGACATTTTAAAAAAAATCATTTTCTTATATTTTCATCCTAATTTCCATTAAGAGATAACAGAACTGGAAATGAATTTATATTAACCATATTTATCAAAATAGAACTAGAATTTCCTTAGAGATCTCAGCCTGACCGTCTTACTTTATAAACTGGGAAAACTTGCAAAGGACCTAATTTCTGGGATAATGCAGATATTGACTTTTAAAAATAAACCTGTTTCATTAGTCTTTTCAACATGGTCTATGGAGTTGAAATAATATAATGAATTTATGCTATTATGAGTCTTTAAGGAAGCACCAACAACTTCTTTAACAGTAAAAAATTTTATTTCATCCCTTTCTCCTTGAATTTATATTTCCATTCCACTTCCCTTTCAGAATTTTTCCTTAACATTATATTTTGTATGCTTAAAAGAGTTTTATTTTGTCTTTATATCATAATAAAATAAGTAGATAAATTTAAGTTTTAGTTTAAGGCCTTTCTGTCTGGACTAAGTTTCAATTATAATTATTACATTAAAATAGTCAAGATATCATAAACATATTCTGTTAGAAAATTAGTAAACATAGGAAAATTGTTAGAATTATCTCTTTATAATATGGAGATCCAAAATAACTATTTCTTATATATCCGCGTATACTTATCTATATCTTTATTAACTAAAATGAGACACTGTCCAGCATTGATTTTATTTCTGCATCTGTGTAGATAGAGACCACTACTTCTGTCCTCCTGTCGGTTTGCTGTATGACTGCTGGGCTGGTTGCATTCTTACCTTTCACTAATGAGAGACTACAATATACAAAATCAGCATCAACCAATTTGAACATTACTCAAGTATTTTGATATCATTGGTTATCTATGCAAATTATTACTAACATACTTCATGCTATGAAGCAGACCCCAAGTGTATATTTTGAAGGGGACTTTACTCATTCATACACACTGGTGGGTGAGCGTCCATCACTCAGCTCCATTGAAGCACGTGGAACTTCTATAGTAATCAGTGAAAGAACAGGTAAATAGTGGAAGAGGGGGCATCTATGAAAGCAAATGGCTTTTTAAGTTCCCCAAAAAACTTCAGCATAAGTTCTTCTAAGAATGCCTAGAAAATAAAGCAGTAATTGCTTTTTCCATAATTGCCTAAAAAATGACATAATTAAGCAGCTTTTATTTATTTATTTATTTTTATTAAGACATTACAATCTCAGAGTCTACTTGGAGATCTAACCTAATAATAAACTGAGCAAGGAATACTCCCATTTGAAACACTAAACAGAGCAGAAAACATTGAACTGGAAGGATTTTTAATTGTTGGAAACTTTTTCAAAAATAAAATGCTCCCAGGAACCTTAATATGAAAATGAATATAGACAATGACTAGGTTCCTTTATCCGTATAAATATTCATCACTGTTTCCAGAACCTCGAAGCTCCACCAAGAAGCCACCATTTAAAGACAGAGGCATCATGCATGACCCTTTTTCTACCATGGGTTAAAACTGATTTGTGAGGCTCTTTGAATTCAAACCCCCACTACCAGAAGCTTGTGTCAAATGACATTTCTATGGGAGTTTTTCTCCCACATTCAAAACAGCATTGTCTGGTTGCTGGTGAACCAGGCTAGTCCAGGACTGCTGGAGACACAGAGGGTCCTCAAATGGTCCACATTCTTAAAGGCTGTAGCTAAAGGGGCACATGGGTGTCAAGTGCACAGACGCATTATAAGTTTGACAATGGCAGAAAAAGTTGCTGTACTCTATAGCTTTGTTTTGAATATGATTTGAATGTGTCCTCTAAATGTTCACATGTTGAAAGCTTGATCCTGTGTGGCTGTTGAGAGGGTGTAGGGCTTTTAAGAGAAACGCCTAGTTGAGAGATCATTAGACTGTCCCTCTCTGCTTCCTGACAGGTGGTATGATCTGTCCCTCTTTCATGTGCTTCCATCCTGATGTGCCACCTGCCACAGGTCTTTATCTAGAGCCAGGCTGATAATGGCACCATGCCCCTAATCTCCAGAACCGTGAGCTACATAAACCACTTTTCTTTATAAAGGCATCCAAACTCAGGTGTTTTATTATAGTAACAGAAAATGAACCAATATGCTATGTATTCAAGTAGACACTAAGAAATACCATATGGTCCTGCAGAAGTTGGCAGTGATAAAGCAGAACTGCTTTCAGCTCAAGTTCCTCAAGTTCATTGAGATTTCCTTGGTTTGGTCTTGGCTAAACTTAAATAACTTTCCTTCCTTTGTAATTTTAGTAGTATCTAAAAGTTTTATCTGCCTCCAAATATTCAGCCAACCAATTACCTGCAATTAGTTTATCTAGAGCCAGGTATGAAGCAAGTAGTACAGTGTTTAGTATCCAGCAAGCACTCAGTGATCACTGCAGTTGCTGTTCTCATAGTAAGCATGATGGACTCTGGCAGTGGATCTTAATGGAGAGTATGTGGAGAAGGATGGGAATGCCTTTTGATTGTTATGATGCAGAAGGATGGCATGGGAGAAAGGGCATAGGTAAGGCAGGCAGGGTTACCAAAAGTCCTGAAGAGGGAAGGATTGTCTTACATAAGGAAGAACTGTCCTATCCCAACACTAGGCTTTTCTCTTATAATCCATTACAGGAAGAAAGAAATCTGATTTATCAGCAGCACTTTTTGTGCATTAATTAATCTGACTTGTTTTTTTCCCAGCCTAAGAAACCTATATACTACATAAAATCTGTGTCCCCTGGGTGGAGAAGCACCCAAACCCAAACTGTCCTACCTGATGAACACACATGTTAGGAACAGGAGGAATAAGTGGAGAACTGCATTAACACAACATGCCTTTTGCAAAATCAGCCTGTTCTGTCTGCACCCCAGCCCCTCATGAAAGTTTATGCATGGATATAACTTCAGAATATTGGAATATAAGCAGAAATGTAGAAGTGGGGTGATCTTTAAAAGAGAGCAACATGGCCTTGGGAAACTTTAGGTCTAATCCTACTCCCTCATGGGAAGGGGAAAGGTGACAGGTGGGACACTCAATGAAATGGGCATTTCAGCTTGTGGAAACCAGATGGAATTTATCCTGCTCTGTCATTAAAGTCATCATAGCAGCCACAATAGTGTTCATGGACCCCATCATCAACAATAGCATCGATTCACTCTGCCTAGTGGACCATGATGAAGTCCACGTGTCTGGCAGGCAGTGCATCCCTTCCTCTGGGTGGCATTTCCTGAGGAGCACAGAGAATGTTCCTTTGTTCTTCCCTTGGTTTTTTATTAGCACCTGCCTGGGTCTGTGTCTTTCACTGCACCTGCTGAGTTAGCAATCTTGGAATGTAAGTCATGTCTGCTTAGAAGATTACGAAGACAGCAGAGTTCAGACAAGCCACAGCTTTTCCTTGGAGCTCTGGCAGTGACAGATCTTGAGAAGTGACCTGTGCTATTCCCCTCTCAATGACCACTTAGAGACTATTTGACCTAAATATGTGGAGAAAATAAAATCCTAAGAAGATCGAGTATGTCTGGAAAATAAGTTTACCAGTCTTCTGTGAAGAGCATATTAAAATGCAAGTCTGTGTTATCAGGAATTCCAAGATTTTTGAAGTAGGTTCCTGGAATCTAAGGCACACAAGATTAGGAGGAATCAATAAGTTATTTTCAAAACTGGTACAAGTAATTTCCTTTTCAATGTGACATCTTTTAAGCTTAGATTCAGAATAAGCTATCAGTAGGATAATGTGATAATTGCCTAATAATTTCTGTAAAATAAGCTTACACTCTGATTATAATTGCTAAAATGTGAGGGCTGAACGCTGTGCTGATAACACACTAGGAACAAACTATAAATTATAGTCTCACTTTTAAGGTGAAAAAGACAGACCAACTCTAATTGTGAAACTGGCAACAAAATGCCCTCTGCAATCTGGGTCTCTCCCTGGCAGATTCTGTCCAACTCCTCTGGTAGGAACTTCCATGTCCCTCATCACTTCCTCTATCCCTTTCTTGACCACAGATATGTGATGATGTCCTAAAAAACAAACAAACAAACAAACAAAAACGGGAAAGGTGGGCATTGACTTCTGCATTGACTGCTCCAGAGAAGGACCCTGGGCAGAAAGAAGAAAAGAGGAGGGGTGCTATCCTCACAGTCCCCAATCTATAGACTTCTGAAAACAGGGTTGGTCCATAGCAGGGAAGCAGTGGTAACCAGTCTTATCGTTAAATAAGATGCATTCCTCCCTATGTTGGTTTTTCTTTTTTCTTTTTTCTTTTTTTTAAATGATTATTTAAAGTGCTGATTGCTGTAGATCCTAATATGGAGAAAGTCACCATCTCAGCTAAGATGAAATTTCGTCTATCAGAAACAATAAGTAGCTGGTGGAATTGCAAATTAGTGCAGCCACTCTGGAAAGCGGTGTGGAGATTCCTTAGAAAACTTGGAATGGATCCACCATTTGACCCAGCTATCCCACTCCTTGGCCTATACCCAAAGGACTTAAAATCAGCATACTACGGTGATGCAGCCACATCAATGTTCATAGCTGCTCAATTCACAATAGCTAGATTGTGGAACCAACCTAGATGCACTTCAATAGATGAATGGATAAAGAAACTGTGGTACACATACACAATGGAATATTATTCAGCCATAAAGAATAATAAAATTATGACATTTGCAGGTAAATGGATGGAGTTGGAGGTGGTCATGCTGAGTGAGATTAACCAATCCCAAAAAAACAAAGGCAGAATGATTTCTCTGATAAGTGGATGATGATACATAATGTGGGGTGGAAGAGAGGCAAGAATAGAGGAAGGATGTATTGCATAGGGAAAAAAAGGGAGTGGGTTTGGGGAGGGGGGTAAGAATAATAACAGAATGAGACAAACATCATTACCCTATGTACATATATGATTACACAAATGGTGTGACTCTAGTTGTGTACAACCAGAGAAACAACAGCTGTACCCCATTTGTGTACAATGGATCAAAATAAACTAAAAAAAAGAAACAATAAGTATATACAAAAATAACTGTATTATATTGAGACTTGGGCTAATGGACACCCAGTGACTCATTTTTACTCATAATCACTTTATCTAGAAAAGGTCACATAAAAAAAATATAAAAGATGACCGACAATTTGGGATAGTAGAAGAAGTTGTGGATTAGGACCTTATCCTGATAAAACCCCACACAAATGGAAAAAGAATATGTATTTCTTAAAGCTAATGAGAATTCAGTAAAAATTGCTTTCATACACCCATTCACATGATGAGCAGAGATTAAACAAGGGTGGATTTGGGGAGTGGTATAAAAATGTTCTTTTGAGTTATATGATGTCCTTATCTGTTGTTATTCACTGCATATTTGAGCTTCTCATCTCAGTTATTTGATGGCTCAGTTTGAAAAAATATTTGAGAGCTAAGTCAATTTCTTTTCTGTAGGAGCCCTTCTTAATCTTATGCTAGTGAAGGCATTTTATACAGAGAATAAACTGCCATGCACCTAAAAGTCCAACCAGTGCATAGCCAGCCTTTTCATCAACCCTCCTGTGTTCACTCGGGGACTTTCTACCGCTTCTTCCTTACCTAGTGTCTGCAAGCTCTGAGAATCTCAGAGGTTCTCTGAGGACAACTCAGATAATTGTTCTAGTCTTCTGCAGATAGCAATTCAAAGCTTTCTTCTATCTGTCAAGTCAATGCACCTTTTTTGCCTTTGCTTCTTCCAAAAATTTGTTGAAAATTTTCAACCACTATGTCTCTGCTTTATATTTCAATTTTTTTCTTTGTCCTTATTTAAATGAAATCTAATGAAGACAGGGAGACCACTGAATGATGTTAGTCTACCAAATTTAACCAGGAACTTCTTCAGATTAGAATACATACAGGCTTACACTTGTAGCAGTGTGGAGTAGAAATAGAAAGGGAGAACCAGGGGAGGAGCAGTTGAGAGGCTCTCCCTTCTCCTATTCCCAGGGCTTGTCATTGCTGTGACCAAAATACCTGACAAGAACAGCTTAAAGGAGGAAAGATTTATTTTGGCTCACAGTTTTGGAGATTTCAGTCCCTGGTCTACTGACTCCAAGGCCAATAACATCATGGTGGAAGACCGTATTGGAAGAAAACAACTCAGCTTATAGCAACCAGGAAAGAGGAAGAGAAGGACTGGGGAGGACTGGGCTAGGGATAAGATAAAGTTCTCAAAAGTATGCCCTCAGTAACCAATTTCTCCAAATTTGCCCCACTTGCCTGTAGTTTCTACTACCTCCCAGTAGTCCATTCTTCTATCAGTGGATTAATTCACTGCTGAAGTCAGAGTCCTTGTGATCCAATAACTTCCCCAAAGTCCTACCTCTGAACATTGCTGGTTTGGGGATCAAGCCTTCAAGATAAGAGTCTTTGGGGAACACTTCATATCCAAACCAAAAGACCCAGTGAGCTCCTCAAGAGCACATTTCACATTTAATGTTCCCCTCTGGTCATTGTTTAACTCCCTTCAATATGGTTTCTATCCCCATCATTCCATTTGAATCTGCTTTGGCCAGTTTTACCAGTAATTTCCTGATTGCTCAATCAAGTGGACACCTATTAGTCTTTTTCTTAGTTGGTTCACAGCAACCTTTTCTCTATATCCTCTTCTTTGGGTTTCTGTGATTTCCTCTAGCTTTAAACTTTTACACCCTTGGATCGCTTGTCTGTTTTTGTTTGTTTACTTATCTTTAAATGTTGAAGCAGTCTGACATTCCATGTTGGCTGCCTTCAATGACACTCTTCATTCTCCTTTGATTCCAAACTTAAGTTTAGCTTACTTACCTTTTCTGAGGTCCAGATTCTTGTGTCCATATAACTATTAAGACATCTTCATTTTGATTTACTATAGACACATCAGACTCAGTATATTCAAAAATAAAAATCAAGTTATATTCTCTCACTCAATCTGCTTCTCTTTTTCTTTTTCTTTATCCTTCATCTTTTTTTGATACCACATTCTTGGTTTGCTAAGCAAGGAATCTGACTGACATCCCTAATATTTTCCACTCTCTCATCTCCTACAGATAATTATTCAATAATGTTTGTTGCTTTTTCCTCTCTCAGTCTCCTAAACAACTTTTCCTTTTCTCTAAACCTAAAGCTGAGGTCTGAGGATTCAAATCTCCATCACATCCCTACTTAATTACTGTGACAGTCACCGAACTTATTTAACTGCTTCCACTCTGCCCTCCCTCCAGTTGTTTCTCAGTAGGTAAAACTTTTTGCTGTAAATAATAAATATAATCACATTACTCCTCCTTTGTCCTAGTTATCTAAGACAATTTATTACACAATTATCCTAAAATTTAGCAGCTTCACACTAAATTAATTAAAACCCTCATTTTTATGAGGGTTTTTGTGGGTCAGGAATTCAGCCCTGGTTTAACAGGATGTTTCTGGTTCAAGATCTTTCATGAGTTTGTATTTAAGATGTCAACTGGGCCTGCAATCATCTCAAGGCTTGATTTGGGCTGAAGATCCACCCTCAAGGTGGCAGACTCCTGTAGCAGGCAAGTTGATGCTGGCTATTGGTCAGTGGCCTTAGTTACTCCCCTCGTGGCTGCATGGGGATCCTCACAGTATGATACTGGCTTCCCCTAAAGTGCACCATCCATCTGGGAGAGAATGAGCCATTCAGAAGTCAACCTTTGCAAGACCTAGCTTCAGAAGTCACAAGGCATCACTTTGTGTCACAATCTGTTCATTAGAAGAGTTATGAAGTATGGTGTATATTCAAGGATTGGGGAATTCCGAATCATCTTGGGGAGACAGGACTATGAAAACTTACCAGACATATTTCAAGATCATCCCACATCATAAAACTCTTTGCATGTTTTAAAATATTCAAAACACTCTCGTCTTATCCATCTCTTTCAGCTGTGCAAAACTACTTGCTATTGTATGAACTCAGTGTGATTTCTCTTCGCAGGCTGTCATATGTCTAATTTCCTACACTTGGAATACGCTTCCATCTCTCTACCTGGGTAAATTCTACTTATCCTTCAAAATCCTACTCAGATACAAACACTATCAGAGCCTCTTTATCTGATTCTGTGCCCACATCCTGATCTTCTCCCAAGTAGATAATATGGTACACTACTTTTTCCCATTTGTTTCTCCAAATCTATAAGGTTGTACTGGTATTTTATCTCTATATCCTTATTTCTTAATACAATGCCTAACACATCTGTAGGTGCTAAGACTTTATTAAACAAAGGCACAAACTTATTAATATGAACGCCTCCTCCCCACAAAAGTTTAACAAATAAACAAGCAAAGCAATAAACTAAAGTGCTGAGGATTTTAACCGAGTAAGTGGCAGTAGGTATGAGAGGGGGGAAGGATTTTTTGTTGTTGTTGTTAAAATTTTTTTAAATTATCGATGGACCTTTATTTTATTTATTTTATTTTTATCAAACCCAGTAGGGGTTTGATTCTTAGCAGCCCCTGAGGGGGAAGGATTTGAGAAGAGTATGGTGACTAGATCTAGGAAAAAGAGAAGGAAGACAGAACAGGATGATTTGGGAGAGTTAAGCTGAACTGTTAAATTAATTAAGAGAAGAGCCAATAATAAAGGAGAGAAGATAATAAGTTTTGTTCTAGAGATGCAGGTCTTAAGATGCCTCTGATTCTTTCATAGACTCGTCTTAGAGGTCTTAGACAAAAGGACTAAAGGTCAGGAAGAAGATTATGCCAGAGACAACTGTGAGAGATTCTATACCTCAAGTTACTGCCACAGTTCTGAATACAGAAAGGAACATAAAATATAGGGAACATATTTTAGTGTAGGAAAAGAGGCAAAATCAATTACCTTCCATAAGGTTACCAGTGTAGAGGGAAAGTGATTATGATTTACTACTTCCCATCTTCCACGGGTATACTGGCCAACTCTAGGCACCTCCCTCTTGGGCATCATTCATGAACTCTTATAGGTGACTACTTTCTATCCCAATATAGATCAGAGATTTTTTTTCTTGGTATTTTAATATATATACATACAGGGTTGGGTATGTAGCTTAGTTGTAGAGCATTTGTCTAGCATATGTGAGTCTCTAGGTTCAATCTCTATTAATTGCTGTGTCTATTGGCCTAAAGCTCAATTCAGGTTAGTCTATAATTCTAATGCACAATTTAGAATTGCTGATAAACCAATCAGTATGTTGGCTTGCCTAGTATTCTAAATGCATCTTAAGTCATTCTTTATTGATCTAAAAATAAAATGTCACTTTTTCTTTCATTTTGGAACATGAAAAATAAAACTGTTTTCCAGAGGTAATTGAATTCACTTAGTCTATAAGCAACACCCTTTTTAATTAGAATAGACATAGGCAGGAGAGAGGAAGAGGGCTCTGTTCTTCATTTCTGAAAATTATCTCAATTCTGCCACCATCCCACAAACAATTTGGTTGTTTTGCAAACCAATTTTGGGAGAAGATAGGTTTTCAGGAAGATTCATCATATTTGTAGTTGACACTTTTTTTTTCAAACTTTGCTTTCTAGAGTTGGAAAATATTTTATAAAGTCCTTATGTCCCTTTGGACAATCTGTCTCTGTTGAAAACAAGAGAGAGCAGACTTGGAGACATCCTGGTAGCCGTAAAAGAAGTCAGCCCTATACACCAGAATGAGACATATCAAAGCATCTTTGATCATTTTATTAGCTACCTCACTCTTTCAAAGGCTAGGACCAGAGGTAATAATACGTTGTGTTATTTTCCATGTGTGCTTCACACCATGCTTCCTCTCAATTGCTGGCAGGGCTGGCTGCAAGTAGATGATGGCCAGGAAGGGTAATCTCCTCTCCATCTCCATGTTAAGCATTTTGGTGTCTCTGGGGACTTAGGAAAATGGGTGTTTATGTCTGACCTCCTCAGTCGGGGTCTTGTTAAGGAAGCAGCACCAACAGAGCCTCTCCTGTTGAGTTATGTGTGCTCGTAAAAACATACTGCAATTCACAGAGCTATCAACTCTTAGTCATGAAACAAAAACACCTGTCAGAAGAGTTTTATTTTAACTTGTTAATGACACCACAAATAGACAGACAGAGGACAATGCCATCATTTCAGGGGACAGTTTTACACAGCAGGCCTCGTCCAGGGCATTCAGGATACTGCAGGCTGCCTCTGGTCACTAATTAGGGAAGCTCCTCTGCAGACATCATAAATCATTTGTCACCATAGAACTGTCCTCTTCTGTATGCAGGGAAGCTTGACATCTATTAGCACAGAAGTCACACCCTAAGGCAGTTACCACTGCCCAGTACTTCCTGAACATGGCTCATTGCTTGGCAGATAACTTTATACCTTCCTCATAGTTCTGAGGTGGTGAAGTGGCTTATTAGGTACCATTTTGCCTATGCACTTGTGGGCACAGTCCTCACTGCTTAGAACACTGGACTAACTTCAGAGAACGACTCATAGGAGAACATGATCCATTCACTGAACTAGGTCCCTAAGTAACGTTTGAGAAGTATTGAGCTATATTTGGGATTTCCTGTCACACTTCTTTGCATTTAACAAGTGTCATTCAAACTTACAACACCACACAGAGTTCGTGAAGCTCAGTGTTGGGCTTTCTCTGCTGGGTGGAGGTATTCAGCCCTGTCCATAGCTTCTCTGTTTAGGGATCATCCCTAGATTGGAACATCAGCAATGGACATGCATTAATTACTCTTGGACTGAATGTGCCCCCCCCAATTCATGTGTTGAAGCCCTGACTCTGTATACCTCAGAATGTGACTTATTTGGAGATATGATCTTTAAAAAGATAATGGTTAAAATGAAGTAATTAAAGTGGGTCCTAATCCAACGTTTTAGTCAGCCTTTTCACTGTGACCAAAAGACCTGACAAGAACCATTTTAGAGGAGCGAAAGTTTATTTGGGGCTCCTGGTTTCAGAGGTCTCAGTCTGTAGATAGCCAGCTCCATTGTTCTGGGCCCAAGGTGAGGCAGAGTATCATGATGAAAGAGTGTGGTGGAGGAAAGGAGCTCAGAACATGGCCACCAAGAATCAGAGAGAGACTGCTCCACTCAGTAGAGACAAAGCATATATCTCAATAGCATGCCCCTAGTGACCCACCTCCTCCAGCCACACCCTAACTGCCTATAGTTACCACCCAGCTAATCCCTATCAGGAGATTAATTCACTGATTGAGATAAGGCTCTCATAATCCAATCAGTGCACCTGTGAATTTTCCTGCATTATCCCATGTGGTATTTTGGGGGACACCTCATATCTAAACCTTAACATCCAATATGACTGACATTCTAATAAGAAGAGGTAATTAGGATGGGGGAAGACAGAGGGATGAGCTGAATGCCAGACCAACATGCTCAATACTGACTGCAAGTCAATATGTCCATTTGCAAGACAAGGCAAGAAGCCTCAGAAGAAGGTAACCTGCTGACACCTTGATCTTGTGCTTACAGCCTCCAGAATGGTAAGAAGATAAAACCTTGCTCTTTAAGTCACCAGAGTGGCACAGTATTTTGAGTATGATGATACTTTGTGGTGGCAGCCTTAAAAAATGGATACAAGCACTTTCTAAAGTCTTAAAAGACTACATTTTTAAACAGAGTATGATCACCTGATTATCAACAGATTTCTCTAGAGAAGTTGGGAGAGACAATAATCATGGTTCTGCACAAAAAATAGGCTTAGCAGTTTTAATCGAATTCTCTCCATGGGGGATTATTAACAATTCAATGCAATAGGTGAGGAAATTTATTTAAATTTGCATAAAATAGCAAAGGCAACTTTGGAGAGAGAGAGAGAGAGAGAGAGAGAGAGAGAGAGAGAGAGAGAGAGAGAGAGAGCCTTGCCTAGCATTTTAAAAATAGAGGGGAAAATGTTATCTAACAGAGCCCCCTGCTCCTGGGTTTAACTTAGGCAGGCTTTTTGCAATAAAGAATAAGTTATATCTTTACCAGAATACTGTTAATTTTGAATGCCAAGTTATCAAACTGCTGCTTGACTTCATAATTCTTTCATTCTCACCCTAGATATTTGCTGCTGCTTTACTCTCTACTGAGCACCATGCCTGAAGGATAAATGAGACCCGTCCTGCCCTCTGAGAGCTCATAGTCTTATGGGGAATGAGTGCAGAATGCAGTCAGCTACTTCTGCGCTCTTTGTAGACAGTGCTTTGAGGCACTGAAGAAGAAGAGATGAAGAAAGTCTGCCTGAAGACCTCAGGGAATACTTCACTGAGAGAGATGAGAAAAAGAATCTCCCTGTATGACACAGTGAAAACTACCTAACTCTCAGCCTCTGCTACCTCTTCTATAAAATGGGGACAAAGCCGGGCGCGGTGGCGCACGCCTGTAATCCAAGCGACTTTGGAGGCTGAGACAGGAGGATCACGAGTTCAAAGCCAGCCTCAGCAACTTAGTGAGGCCCTAAGCAACTCTGTGAGACCCTGTCTCTAAATAAAATACAAAATAGGGCTGGGGATGTGGTTCAGTGGCCGAGTGTCCCTGAGTTCAATCCCTGGTTCAAAAAAAAAATAAAAAATAAAAATATATATAAATAAATAAAATGGGGATAAAAACACATTCATTGTAGAAATTTTGTGAAGAATTTGGGTAATAAAAGAATCTAGCACATAATTTATACATATTATATTTTCTTCTGTCTCTTTGGCCTTTCTCTCCTCTCTGCCTCCTCTTCCCTCTCCTCTTCCTCCTCTTCTTCCCTACTCCTCCTTCTTCTTTATTTTCTTCTGCCTCATTTCTCCTACTCCCCTTCTGTCTCTTCCTATCACCTTCTCTTCCTTGTTCTTCTTTGCTCAGTTTGACAGTCTTCCTCCTGCCTTATCATTTATCATACACTACTCCAGCAAACAGCAACCTGGAAAGCTGCCAAGTTATAATAAATCAGAATTGACAAGTTACTTACCTGGATACGCCTTCTGTTGACTAGGCCCTATTGGCTGTTGAAAACAAACAGTGAAAGAGGAGATTCCGAACACTAAGGTACCCAGTCACCAGTCAAGAGATATGCTGATATCCTTTAAGTTTTACTGCAGGTGCTGGTACCAACTTATACCCAACACAATACGTTACCACATTTATTTCAATCCTCTGTTGATGAGATTTCTCATTTTTTCCAAATGTCCAAGAAGAAACGTATTCCAAAATTTTTAGGATGTGTATATGAATAATCTGACTTATAACAAAATATTTGTTTCTGGATGGAGTGGATAGTTTGGTTCATTTTATAAACTCTATTGGAGTAGGTTAGAATAGACTGCCAATAGATTAAATGATTAGAAATGGTGAGTTCCAATGAATGTTTCATTACCTCCATTAAGACCAGAACAATGGGTAGATTCTTATCAAGATTTTTTGAAATAATAACCAGAAACAGGAATGCGGATGCAGCTTAGCGATAGAGCTCTTATGGCGAGATTGCAATAAATCACCGAGTAATCTTAAAGCAGGAGATGGAATCATATTTACTCACCAGCTGGTGGTCTGGATTCACCAGCTGCTGGGACGGAGGGGCAGGCTGCAAGTCTATACCCTTCCAACCCCTCCAGGGGTTAGAGTACACCTTTTATACCATGAGTAAAGCATGTCAGTACATTAATCATAAGTGGCTCTTGCTATGACAATCAGAGAATAGTTACTAACATTTAAACAAATGTTAGGGTACACTGCCCAAGGAAAATAGAACCCAGAGGGAGAACAATCTTACATTGTATAAGAATTGCCATTTTGTGTTGCCAAACATGCTGTGCAAAGCAACTGTTGATGGGTACAGAGGGGGGACGTTCCCATGGGAGAAGCATTTCCCACATGACATGGAGTCCCAAAGTAAAATGGATTCTGTTTGGTCATTGCCCACATAACCTGGCCTATAATAGAGCAATTGCCTACCATGTGCAAGGCTCTGGATTCAATCCCCAGGACCACAGAAGAATAAGAAGAAGAAGAGGGGAGAGGGAGGGGGAGGGGGAGGAGGACGATGACGACGACTAGAAGCAGCAAACTAGCATGTCATGGTTTCGATATGAAGTATCCTCCAAAAGGTCCTGTGTTCATTCAGGAATGTCTGAAGGTAAAATGATTGGATTGTGATACCTGTAAACCAACATTCCTAGTTTGAATGGACTAACTGGATGGTAACTGTAGGCAGGTAGGGTGCAGCTGGAGGAGGTGAGTCACTTGGGGCATGCCCTGGAAGGGTGCAACTTTCCCTGTGGTCCCTTCTCCTTTCTCTTTCTGCTTCCTGGTTGCCATGAATGGAACAACTTTCCTCCACCATGCCCTTCTTCCATGATGTTCTGCCTTACCTTGGGCCCAGAGCAATGGAGTCAGCCAACTGTGGACTAAATCTCTCAAACTGTGAACCAAAATAAACCTTGCCTCCTCTAATTGGATCTTGTATAGTTTTGGTCACAACAAAGCTGACTAGCACAATTTTGTGCAGTGATTTCTTACAGGATCTTTGCAAGTATGATATAATCCATTTATTGGAATAATGAAAAATTTACCTTTCTTAGAAATTGGCTATATGGATTATTTAAGCAGAAAAGGGAGCAGTCTCCATTTGCTAATCTCTCTTATTTGCTATAAGAAGGGAAAATTCATTGCCAGTATTGTAAGTGTTAATGGTTTTAGGTGTATATAGAGAAATCTGACTGAAGGCTTTCCACACGACATGTTTCAAAAATGAGAAAATTTATATTTAAAATACTTTTTACATATTGTTTCAAAACACCGCTGAAGTAGTCATTATGGAAAGAAAAAACTCAGAATTTTGTTGGACTTTTTATGCTAGTTTTATGGTATGATATTCTTTATTTGAATTAAGTACTGTAGAGAGTAGAGTGGATTAACAGGAGGCCCACAATCTTGCCAGAGGATGATGAACGTCCTAATATGGCCACACTTTGGGTTATTATCAAATAGATAACCACAAGCCTACTTAATATACATAAAATAATAATTTTGCTCATGCAAGAAACAGATACACTTAAAATATACATGGAACATGGAAACAGCAAAGTGGGATGGTCAGAGTGTCAGGTTGAGGGCAGGGGCTTTGTGTGACAGAAAAGGAGAGTTCAGTGAGTCCACCCAGTAGGGCAATTTAGACCAGAGATTCGTCAGACCCTAGGATGAGACACTCGGTCTCAGTTACCATGTGTTGTAATGAAGAACTCTCTGTAAATTTTAACAAGTAATTTTGACCACTATTAAGAACAGCATAATGTAGAACTGACTTAGAAATTACCTTTTCCAAAGGAAGGATAAAATCATAAATTAAAAGATCAACATAGGACCACAATTATTTCAAAAATATCAACTGTCCATCAAAAACCCTTCCAGCAGTCTTCGATTCTATAGTCCCACTTCTTGAAATTTCCTCCACCAGTACATAGAAGTTGAATTTTTAAAACTGGAATAACTTAGCTAATATTAGTGTACAAGTTTGAAATATAATTATGCTAATGTTTTATAGTGCTTATTATGCAAAGACACCCTTCAAATCTTCACATTAGTTATTTAATGTTGCTTATAGAGGTAGGTACCAACTACTATTACCCCATCATACAAATGTGCATATTGAGGCTTAGAGACCAAGAGTAATCTTTTCAAGACACACTACTGGTCAAAGATCCACTGACTGGACCCAAGCAGTTGGTATCAAGAGTTGACTCCTTTGATCACTCAGCTTTCTCCATCCTTCAGTAAGATATAGGTAGTCTTTGACAATTGTGAGGATGCACTCTAGATTTTCTGGACTATATGTGTTCAAGTATTTTGTTTCTTGCTCTTACATAAACTCCAATATTTCAGACATTTTTGGTTACATACAGCAAATGTTTGTAAGTATACGTAGAAGTTCCAGTTCCTATATATTAATTTTAAATGTCCCAGTTATAGCTAGTCCTATAGTTTCAACTTTAATTGGCCTCAGTCTCCTCATCTTTAAAATGAGGGTGTTGGACCAGATGTACTTCCAGCATCAACATTACATTTTATATCTGTCCATTCAATTCAGGTTTAGTCTCATTTTTGTTGAAGTGATGTGTAATCAGCCTTTCAGGAAATGATTGTGAAAATCCATTCATATTCTCTAAGGTCCAGAATAGAACATTCCTGGAGGTAATCATGTGCTCAAATCTATGACTCATTGGCCATCTGAAATTCTCCATGGATTAATTACTTACACCATTGTTGAGATTGTGCCCTGTTCTGTTTGTGCTTAGAGAAATGTTTCCGTGGTTTCATTCTTAATTTGGCAGCAGCTGATACTAACTTAAACCATACATTATCCCTATTGGTCTTTCATGGCTGCCATTTCCTACAGGCAACCTGATTATCTGACCACAAAAGCAGCAGAGAGCACCTACCTTGCAAGGTAGCAGATGAACAATACTCAGTGAATCAGCTTTATGTACTAAATGGGGCATGAGGTTCATTGCACTCCTTATCACATTCAAGAGGACTTGCAACAGAGAGAAGAAATAAGTCATTTAAATAAACTGGAAGAGATAAAAGAAGAGCTCAAAATCACTCAGCCAGTTAAAACCAATTTAATACCTTCATTGAGTTTAGGGCCTTTCTGCTTACAGTACTTTGGTAGATTAAATATCCAGAGGGTCGGCAAAAAGAAAGGATGTGGCTTCTATGGGTCTGTAATGTATGCCAGAAATTGTGTAGGATCTTATCATAGTAATAAAATAATAATGCCAGCAAATATTTGTTATGTATGTATAGTTCTAACTGCTTTACATGTTTTAACTCATTTGATCCTCCTACCAATCCCAGGGAATAAATACAATTTTTATCTCTGTTTTTATTGCTTTGACTTATAATGAATGTAAGACACAGCCAATATTGTTCCTGTTTTTCAGATGAGGATGCTGTGTTTCAAGCATTATAATTTGGTCATGGTCTCATAACTAGTAAATGACTACTATGGGATTCATACTCTTGCCTGGCTAACCTCAAAGCTGTGTTTTCCTTTGCCTCCCCAAGAATTCTGATATTTTTGAAAGCTCTGCATTTTATCATGTGTTTTAGAATTTCCAAGTGGAAAGGGACCTCAGTGATCCCAATCCTATTCCTTTTACTCCATAGAAAACCATTGGTTCCTACAAATAATGAAATTTCAAGGTCAAATGGTTAGATAATTTGAAACCTGAGTACTCGATTTCTTGGCCTGAATCACTTCCCTTATTTCTGTGATTAGTAGCAATAGAACTCACTTAGCTTTAAAACAATGATTCTTAAGTTGAGGTGCACATCAAAGGGCTCACTTGTGAACTTTTAAAAAGTTCAGATTCTCCAGTGCCACCATGTTATCAGTCAGTTTTGCATTCCTGTGACCAAAATACCTGACAGGAACAACTTAATGGAGGGAAAGTTTATTTTGGCTCATGGTTTCAGAGGTTTAGTCCGCAGAGGGAAGCTGCTCAGGACAGGGCAGTCAGAAAGCACAGAGACAGAGAAAGGGAAGAGACCACAGGGCAAAAAGAGACTACAGGGCTTCCAGAGCACACCCCTAGTGATCTACCTCCTCCAATCATGCCCCACCTTCCTACAGTTACCACCTAGTTACTCCATTCAAACTGGGGTAGACTGATTAGATTACAACTCTCACAATCCAATCAATTCTCCAAACATTCCCGCATTAACACAGGAACATCTCCTATCCAAACCATAACATCTACTGAATCTAATTTTCTTTCTTTCTTTTTTGTTTTTTTGGTACTGGAGATTGAACCCAGGCACACTCCACCACTGAGCCACATCCCCAACCCTATTTTGTATTTTATTCAGAGACAGGGTCTCACTGTTGCTTAGAGTCTCGCTAAGTTGCTGAAGCTGGCTTTGAACTCGCCATCCTCCTGTCTCAGCCTCCCAAGTGCGCCACCTCACCCAGCTTGAATCTAATTTTCTTTGTTAGCAAATGTTTGATTCTGATGTGACTCTAACTGAACACAACATTAATTGCTGAACTACATCTTTTGTTTTTTTTTATTTTGAGACAGGGCCCCACTAAGTTACCCAGACTGGTCTTAAACTCGCAATCCTTCTCTCTCAGCCTCCCAAATTGCTGGAATTATAAGTGTGCACCACCATGCCTGGTTAGATACTAAACTTTAAGGCATAGTAGAGTAGAATTAACCAGTGGAGAGAGAGATGAGCAGTATCAAAGGCTACAGATCTGACTCAGCAATAGAGTTAGCTGTAGAACTGGTCCTTGAGGTGACAAGCCAGAAACACATGGGGGCAGAGTGAACCAGGGAAGTCTGATGGCTGTCTTAGAGGTCTTTCATGCAGTGAGATACCTGCAGTCAGGCAGGAGGCACTCTGTGGTTCTACATAGTCTGTTGAAACAGGTCCCTAGCCAGACAAAGTCATTAAAGGAAGAGGGTCCACACTGGGAAGAGATGATACAGGGTAGGGTAGTTAACTGAGCTGTCTGTAGTCATGTAGCTGAGGTTTGGGGACACTGTCCCATGGAGAGTTTTTAGTACCAACAAGAAACTAAGCCAAAAACTCATTTATTTAAGCATCCATTTTTTCATTTAAGTATCTGCTAATCATCTCTAAGTTCAGGCTCTAGAGTGGGCAGCTTACATGTTCTCTCTCCACAGTGGTGATCCTTCATTCTTTCTTCACTAACTAGAACATTTGAATACTCTTTCCATATTAAAAATATCCCTCAACTTATGATTCAAAGAACACACAGATCTTCTGTATCTGTGGATTTTGCATCTACAGATTCAACCAAGCATGGATCAAAAATATTCGAAAAAAAATTCTGTCTGTAGTGAACATGTACAGATTTTTGTCAGTATTCCCTAAATAATACAGTATCCCAACCATTTACATAGCATTTGCATTGCGTTATAATACATTACATTGTATTATAAGTAAATTAGAGATTATACGAGTATATGGGAGCATGTGCCTGTGTAGGTGGTATGTAAGCGCTACATTTTATATAAGACTTGAGCATCCTTGAAAACTCACAGAGGGTCCTGCAAACAATCCCCTGGGGGATACTGAAGGATGGCCAACTGCTTGGTCTCACAGTCATTCCCTGACCTTATGACTACTATTTATTCCACTGTGAGAAGAACGTATTCTTTCTAAAGTTGAAGTGGAAGAACTTGTCATGCATTTACAGGCTCTATCTGTAGCTACTGGGTAAGAAAAAGATAAGTCCAAATGGAACATGATTCAATCAACACATACACTTGGGTTCCAGATTGTTGTTTATGGGATGAATTTTGGGAGCATTTACTCAGTTCCCCACTGGTTGCACAGTTTGTACTTAAACCCAGTTTCTCTGTCCAGAAATTCTGGAAGTCACTGATGTCCGTTCAATGCATTACCTTTCTATTTGTATGGAATTGATTTGGTATCTATAATTTAAAACTCTGACTAATTTGCAGCCTACTTATTTGTGCTGGTACTTTCCTAAAACAATTTTTTTAGAGAGATGGACAAATAAGATATAGATCCAGGAATACAGGCATACATGGAGGTATAAACATGATTCTCCCACCTTTGAAGATGTGATTTGAAAGGCACCAAATAGGCTTTGCCTCCCTCTCTGTCTTTATTTTCACTTTCTCTGGGAAGACATTATGCACTTCCTTTGCACCCAACATGTAGTCTATTTCAATACTTATCACCCAGTGACTGTTCAATAGATAGTTGATTGTATTAAGCAATAGTCGCAATAGTAAAATTGATTAACTCAAGTCTTGCTGACAGTTGCTTTAAATCATGAACTAAAGTGATTCGATTTATCTCAAAACAGCCTCAGTTTGGAGTGTATTTGTTGCATCCATTAAATTGATCATAAAAGACTTTCCATGAAATCCTTTCATCCCATACTATATTTGGTATACATGTTTTTTATAAGGCTAAATTGAAATAAAGCTGTGTTGAAGTGCTTTAAAAATATCATTTCGTGAGTAATATGTCTGGACGGAATTTCTGAATCTATTTGCTAAGCTGCCATCAATCTGTCACCTAAAAATATTTTCGCTAGCCTTTCCCACATTTACCAATGTTATGGTCACAGGATCCACATGGTGGTTTTGTTGATTGAATGTTGATGAACTCATCAGAAGCCTGAAGATGCACTGGGGAGAGAGGCAGACTGTAAGAGTTACCCTGAGGATGAGTGGGTCCCGTCAAGTCTTCCAAGTGGTTGAGATCACACTGCAGACAGGGATGTGGCTGAATAGGGAGTTTGTAAGGGGAAAAGATAGAGAAGACATTGAACAGTTCTGCAATAAGAAGAGAAGCCAGGCTTTTGCATAGCATGAGTAGACAGCAAGAATCAGAGTGGCAATTTTTTTTATTGGCTACTTTTCTACTTATTGTATCTCCCTTACTGAACTTGTTTTACCTGAGTTTTCGCAGAAAATAGAGCAAACAAATGCCACACAGAAAAAAAAATGGCTTTTAATGTAAAATAGTTTATTATCGACTGTTAGAATTCTTTGTCACAAGCAAGAAATATGACACACTCAGCTTCACAAAAGTCCTCAAATCACACATCTGACCCTGTTGCTGGTTTGTACAGCTTGTACTGCCAATGTCGTTCAGCCTGAACATTTGCCAGCAGTCAGTAGACCTGTTAAGAATACCTCTGCCACTTCAGCTCTGCAAACTTCATTTACTTCAACCATCACAACCATCAGAAAGAATTCTGCATGGCCTTTGTAATATTAGTTCCCAAGTAAAAGCCAAGGGCAGGTATGTTAGATACTGTACAACAAGAAATAATAAGTGATCACCACCACAGTTGATCACATAAGTTGATAGAAAATACTAGATTTTTTTTCTCAGCAGTGCATTTAGTTAAAAATTAATTCTACAGAGGAAGGGGACCAGGAAAGGGGAGGTAATAGTTAATGAAATTAACCAAATTCTATTGCTGTATTGTGTGCATGTACAAATCTACAACTACAAATACCACTATAATGCCCCCGTTTAAAAAAAAAAAGAAGAAAAAAGAAATTGTCATTTGACAATTTGAAAAGACGATAGGAAAGAACATGAATTCATAAAAAAATTGAGAAATGTAAAGTCCTGCCTCAGGTATTCTCTCCTTCAATGAATATGCTTATTTTCTACCAAGAGAAGCAATTTTAAGTCCCATTCAGTTAAGCCATTCATTTCAATTTAGGATCCTTGTGTCATCTGCTGTCCTCTCCATAAGGTCCAGATGTGACTTCTCCTGGGTCCAATGATCTATGAACTCAAAGCCATTTGTTCCCTATCCAAATATTCAAGCAAGAAGCAATATTGAGGCAGAAAAGATAACACACAGAAATGCCAATTTGAGAAATAGAGGAAGAGGAAACACAGCACTTATACCCCATAGCAGTGATCAAATTCTAGGAAGCTGGAATCACAACTGCTCTATTCTCTACCAATGTTATAAGGTCCACGTCATTGCTCCTAATCTTAAGGAATAACTCTCTTATTTTTGCTTTCCATGATCTCTGGTATCTGGAAGGCTTCTTCTTAGCTAGTGTTCTGAAATGGGGAAGAGCATGCTCTCCTCTGGAACTGTTTGGCAATCAAGGACATTTGTAGGTCAGGTCTGTAGTTTCTTCGTGGTATCATTCCCTCAAAAACTTAGCCTCCTGAGCTGTTTGCTTCTAGTAGGTTTCAAGTGCTGACCCTTTTCTGTGATTCCGTTGTCTGTTCATTTTTTTTTTTTTTTTGATTCTTCGATTCCTTTTCTAAAGGCAACAAATCTTGAGGCCGCCTACAACAGACTTGAGTGGCAACATAATGGCTTAAGTATAATATTTTCTAAAGAGACCTATATTCCTTTGTTTGGTTTATTAGGAAGTCTTTGAGAAAGGCTCTAAACAATTTATCTCTAGAGGTTTGCGGTGATGACTGAGTCAAGTTTCTGGACACTCTTTATTTCATTCCATTGTTGTTTATAATCTGGCTGATTCTTTCCAGAGCTTGTAGATTTCTTATCTATTATCTATTCCTGCTAAAGGCAATAATTTTTCCAACTGCTTTTTTTTGAGTACACATTTTTCTGGCATATGGTCTGCTTTTCATCTTATCATGGGTTATGATTTTGCCAAATATTTTGTTACCGTGTCATAGAATCATAACCTTTTCAGCCTGTATTCTCACTACTTGTCAACTCTACATCAAGCCAATGACTTACATTTTAGATTTCTGCCAGGGTAACATTCCACCTCTGGTACCAATTCTTGTTAGGGCAAGGCCAGGCAGCAGTTACAAAGGGCTTCCAAAATGCAATAGCTGAAATAGAAGAGAAGCCTTTTTCTTTTAATCAGCAGTCCCCATAGGAACAATCATGGTAATTGCAGCCTTTGTATTTATGGAATTCAAGTTCTTCTGAAAGTATTGCTCCAACTGTTGAGCATGTTTGTCATCTACATGGTTTAATCTGGTCATTGCCCATGTTCAAATTTCACAGTCAGGTGGGAAAGAGTATGGAGAAGACATGTTTGGGTCTCACAGCTCAGATTTAGAGGTGTCACTCATCCTTTCTGCTTGCACTCATTTGCCTATAATGTAGTTTAAATGGGCCATTGACAACTTCAAGAATGGCTGGAACCAGGCCTGGAGGTGCACACCGATAATCACAGCAACTCAGGAGGCTGATAAAGGAGGATTGCAAGTTTGAGGACAACAGTAGCAACTTAGCAAGGCCCTAAGAAACTTAGTGAAACCCTGTCTCAAGCAAGCAAACAAACAAACCTTGGAAAGGGCTGGGAATGTAGCTCAGTGGTAAAACCTCTGTGTTCAATCTCTAGTACCTTCCAAAAAAAAGAATAGCGGGGAAAGGTAGCTGACCTGAGCATTCATGTGAAGAGAATAAAGGGAAGCGATTTTTGTAGATATCTAGCATTTACCACAAAGAGCTATTAAATTGTACCAGAAGAGTTGGTTTTCTCTATGGAAAAAAAATGGAATTAGATTATTACCCAACACAGAAATCAATCCCAGTATATTAAATACTTTAAATTGAGAGAAAACTAGAGAACAATCACAAAATGATATAGAAGTATATTTTTCTAGTTTTGAAAACTATTTTAAAAGATATAAAGTTTAAAAAATGATGAATTCAAGTACATTTAAAGTAAGGATTGCCGTTCATCAAAAGATCCCACTAAAAGATTTCAAAGCAAGCCACCTACTAAAAGAAGATACTTGCTTCATATTATCAACAAGGGGTTATTATCTTAAATACATAATGAATTATATGAATCAATAAGAAAAAATAGAGAAATGAGCAAACTTGAGTAGAAATGTCACAGAAACATGAAAAGCTAATGGATATGAGAAAATCTTTAATGTCATATATAATTGGAAAAATGGAGATTAAAAAATAATTAGATGCAATTTTATATTCACCAGATTGGCAAAAATTATAGTCTGACAAAAGCAAATGTTCCTAAGAATGCAAAAACAAAATATTTTTTATATGCTGCTGGTGATAGTATTAACAGAGACAAAAGTTTTGATAAATAATTTGGTGTTGGCTAGTAAAGATCAACCAATATGGGCTCTAAAACAAAGAAATTCTTGCCCATAGGGACAAGAACTACCAAGTGCAAGGTGACTTTGTTTGTGATAGAATATTGGAAATACTAAGATATTCATCAATAGTAGGAGAGAAAAACACTTTTTTGTTATATTTATTTAATGGAATATTATACATTAAGGAAAATGATGATCGATAGCTACATATATCATCCTGCATGTCTCTCAGAAACAATATTGAATAAAAGTTTCAGAAGAAAACCTACTGTATACTCCATTTATATAAAGTTTAAAAACTCAGCAATGGATTGTTCAAGAATAATTAAAGTGTTTTAATTATAAAGAAGAAGAAAGCAATGATTAAAATTCAGAATAGTAGTTGAAGAGAGGGAGAGGAAAGTAATTCATGAGGGCCATGAAAACAGAATACAAGGTGCTAGTTATCTCCTATTTTTTAAGTTGATCAGAGATTACATGGATGTTCATTTTACTGTTATTTAAAAATACACACATCTACATTTTTTCACTCTTTAGAATACACCATAAATTTCACTATTAAAAAAAAAAAAACTAGCTGGGAGCAGTGGTGCACACCTGTAATCCCAGCTGCTCAGGAGGCTGAGGCAGGAGGACTGCATGTTCAAAGTCAGCCTCAGCAACTTAGTGAGGCCCTAAGCAACTTAGCAAGACCCTGTCTCAAAATATAAAATCACAAGGGCTGAGGACCTAGATGTTAGACAAAACAATAGGGCTGGTGGTGATATTGTAAAGAATGACCATTGTCATGTGGTAGATGCCAATGTTTTGGGTGTATTTGTAGATGTCCTTTGGAGCAGTAGTATTGGAAACAGCTTCTTACAATCCCTAAGTTTATGGGGATTTTGCAGCTCTTTACTTAGGGGCTGGGGAAGGGGATACGTGGTGATAGGTACTCGTGGAGAAGCTATGCATTCCATACCCGTTGTCTGATTATTAGCCTTTTGTACAACTACAGTGTTCACTGTCCAGGCTTTTTGCCAAAAGCTCCATGGGATGATCTCCAGATCCCTGCCTGCCCTCCCGCACGGACCCCTCATTTCTTACTCTGCTTTCCTTGTCTTGCCTGAGCACTCACTCTTTGACCTTTTGTCCTGCCTGTGTCTTTCATTTTTCCATCTCTGGGCTGCTTCCCTTTAACCAGGACCTCCTGATTCCATTAGCCTCCTTTGCATTTAGCTCATTTTGCCACCCAGCCTGGGAAAGTTTAGTTGTATTTCTCCTCTATCCCATCGCGGCTGCCCCACGATGGTGGGGTGGTTTCTGCCTGGATGTACCTTCCTGCCTTAGGGGAAAATGGCAGAATGAATTTCAGTTGTATGAAGGCCTTACCTCTTAGGGGCTCCAAGGGGAAGGCTTTCCCTGTGGGCTGCAGCTGCTCCTCTCCTACAGTAACCAGTCAAACATGTCTCACCACAGGGCAGACTGATCTTCCAAAAGCTGCCTGAAAAATTCATATTCTGCCTCTAAAGTAACCTCAACCCCTCTTTTTACTTTGTATTTTGCCAACCAATACTGGATTCTTGGGACATATCACACCAAGAGAAATTTGCCCCATCTTTGCCCAGAGCTGCAAAATGCTCCCTTTAACAGACACTGGGTGGTTATAAGCAGAACAGCTAAGGAAGTAACTGGACTGTTGTTAGAATCAGGTTGTCTGAGTTTAGGTGACAGCTTCACTCTTTGCCAGCTGGCTAACCTTGGACAAGTGACCCAACCACCCTGCATCAACTTTCTCCAGCACACAGAAATATCAACAAAACTTACCCCACCGATTAAATGAAATCGTCTATGTTAAGCACCTGGCGTATAGCCAAGGTTCAATGTTAGTTATTATTATGTCATGCACAAACCACATCTGTCTAATTATAGTGTTTTCCCTTGTGAACGATGAGTTAGGGGAGTCGGGAAGGGCAAGGCAAAGCAAGGGAGAGAAAAATTGGGTAATGCTATCAGCACTGGGTGTTTTCTCCAAAGTGCGGCATACTCTGCAAATGCGGCATTCATTTCTCTGGTTGCACAGGGTAGTAAAAGTAAAAACAGCACAGAACAATCATTGGTTTTAAATAAGAGTATTTTCTTGCATCTAAGTAGATCACTTTTTAAAAGAACAATCAAACCTTTTATTTGCTTTTTCAAAAGTTATGCCAGAAAGCCATTTGGGCATGTTTGCTCTCAGGAACAGGCTTATAAATCTGTCTTCATTTAAAATTTCCCTCCAAGGAGCAATGTGGCAAACGAATATAAATAGTTACGTGGTCTTTTTTCTTCTGTTGTTTTTTCCTTTTCTTTTTTACTGTCAAGTAGACAGGGCAACACTTGTTACATTTCAAATTGAATTTGGAACACAGATTTTGGAAGAAATGCAATTTGGATTCTATGCCCTCTGGAAAGTTCATGCTACCACTGGGAGGCCAATGAGTGAGGTTAGGGGGAGCTGCCAGTGCTGGCCGGGCTTGCCAATGGCGGCAGGTTTGCTTTTCCTCTGCCTCCCAACATTTGGGGAGAAGGAGCTGGCTGCTCTTCTGAACAGAAATAAATAATAGAAGGTGTTAGGAAGGTTAAGGAAGGCAAAACCCATATGAATAAAGGGAGTGTGGTGGGATATAACGCAATGTTCTAGGAATAGCAGGCTATACCTCTCAGGTTCTTCTAGTGTCTCAAGTTTTAAAAAGACATTTGGTGCATGGTTTTGAAACACTTCTAAAGCTAGTGCTTTATTTGATATTGCCTTACTGACTTAACCTATAGCTAGGACTTGAGAACTGTAGGAGGATGATTTTAAGCCTGGTTTATATAACTTTCTCACTTCCCTAAAGTTGTTTAGCAGTCTGGGATGATAAAGAGATTTTTCTGGAAATCTGCTTCCCCAGCCCCACCGTATGGACATCTGGGATTGTATTTGCATGAAAGATGGGCATGAACTATAAAAGACATCCAGACAAATAAAGGAAGAAAGATGTTCCTCTGCCTTGTAGACAGGGTGCTGGTGGAGATTAGAGAAAGTCACAGGATGCTTCTAACTTTGGGACAAGATCATGATTGGGAAGAGACATCTGTGGATATAGAATAAAACACTGCTATCCTGACAGGCTTTCTGGATGGAAATTGGACCCAAGTTTCTAAACCTGAAAGGAAAAAAATACCTCTCAGGGAAACCAAGGGAACAGACCAGCACTTAAAATGACCCTGCACTCTAGGACACAGCTTTCTTATACAACATTTGGGCCCAGATTCTAAAGGGGATAAGAAGCCTATGGCACATTCCTGGGCAAAAGGCTGGGGTGGAGGCACGTTAGCGCAAGCAGCCATTGAAAGACTTGTGCTGTCAGGCCCCCCATAAAACAGGTTAGGAGCTCCAGCTAAACATTTCTCTTTTTATGAGCCTGGAACCCTTAACTTCTATGGCTGATGAAGTCTGGAAGACATGGAAATATATAGGAATATGTTAATCCACATAATCTATATCAGAGTCCACTCAGGCAACATAGTAGTAAGCCAGATACGCCTTAGATTTAGGAAAGTATAAATGGAATATTTATTTTCTTAATATACTTGATATAAGATTGTTGAAATTTATTCTGGGAATATTAGAAATTATAGATTCCCTGTATTCTGTTTCTTCTGCAGAATTGGCGACATGTAAGTGGTGATTGTGCAAATTCATTTATTTTCAACTCGTTACAAATATCCTCCACAGTTTGCTAGTTGAGCAGGTCCACTGTCTCTCCTTGGACACAGATAGTCATGAATAAAGAGGCACAAGTCCATTTTCACACCCTAAACCAAACTCATGTACACATTTACACATGAAAACCTTTAAACAAACATGAATGTAGATTGATAGCCATCTCAACCCATGCTTATTTGGAAGGATGGCTGGAAGGGATGAAGAAAATATGAATTTAAGACCTAGCTCTCTCACTAATAAATTGGATGACTTAATCTGTTTATGACTCAATTTCTTCAGAGTGAGATGAGTGGGGCTGGAATTTTTTTCTTACATGAGGCATTAAAGGGAGCAGAGTGCTTGGCCACGAATTTAAGACATTTCTAAGCAAAAAGGTAAATGGAAATACAGCCCATTCTTGGGAAATTTAACCATGTAGACCTATATGGCAAATTTACTCCAGGTGATAAAATCATGGGCCCTGTGTTGACGGGGTATTTTCATGTCACATAATTATAATGCTGAAATGATCTTATTTCTCTGTTTATAAAGACACTTTTTTATTTTCCTCCACAGCTTCCCAAGGCAGCCCATCCATTGTCAGTAGTTGTAATGGTTATGAAATTCTTTCTTAAATTGAGATCAAGTCTCCCTATTCTAGAATTTTCTTATTATTATTTAAATCCATTCTTTTCCAACCAAAACGTGGAATAGGAGAGAATAATAATGGGTAAGAAAAATGGGCAAAAGAGAGCTCCCACAGGGAATATCCGAATTCCATTATGCAAATGAAAACATGTGTACCCTCCTTAGCCATCAGGGGAATGCAAACTAAAACCAGAATGAATTATCTCTGCATAAACATCAGAATGGCAGAAAATTTTAAAGTCTAACAAGAACAAATGTGAACAGGGATGTGGAGCAACAGGAACTCTTGTACATTGCTGGTTGGAATGTCAAATAGCACAAGCACTGTGGGAAACGGCTAGAGGTAACATATGTCTATCTTACAGCAAGCAGTGGCAAATGCACAGCCAAAAAATGAAAAGCACTGAAATGAATGAATGAATCACAGAAGTTAAGTTCAATGAATAAAAGCCAGAACAGAAGAACACATACTATGTGATTTCACTCATTTGACGTCCAGGAAGTATCCCGACTCACCGGTGACAATCAGGTTCAGAATAATGTTTATCTCCGTTGGGGAGAGAGGTGTGGGTGGAATGGAAAGCGACATGGTGAATACACATGGGGTGCTGGAAATATTCTATATCTTGATTTGCATACTGATTACAGGCAATAAATGACATGCAAAAATCATCGATCTATATAATTATTAGTGCATCTTATGTGTTATGTTCATTCTTCAATAAAATAAATAAGGAAATCTGAGTAAAGCACAGAAATAAGAAAAAGATAAGGAATGTGAAGGAGGGAGGAAGAATGTTAGAATATGAAAATTAAGAGGAAGGCCTGTGTGCCTTGGATGCAGAACAGGCAAGGAACTGGAGGCTGAAAATATTATACTAAACTGAACCAGAACACCCTAGAACCTGCAAATAAGGTAGTGAATTAGAATAGTCCTGTATAGACTTTCATTCTGACTAAAGGATGAAGAACCTCAGAGTAGTATTAAGGCAGGTTTCCTGGAAAAGGGCTCTGAGATGATTTATGTACAGGAGTTTTACTAAGGAGTGTGCTTAGGAATAAACCAATAAGGAAGTGAGGGAAACAGGATTCTCCAGAGCAGGAGGTGAATGGAGAGCTGGAGTAGTTTTAACAGAGGACTCAGTTAATTCTCTAGGGAGCTCCAGAGCTGGGAAGGACCTTCAGAGTTGTCCCAAATAGAGACAAAAGAGTCAGGCTTTGGGCCCCACAGCAAGCATTCATTCAAAGTGAGCTGCCCTGGAAAAGGAGGAAACACTTGGGTAAGGCACTCCCATTGATCAAGGGCAACTCCAGAGAGCTGTGAAACATCAGCAGGCAGCATACCTGGCATCTGGGAAACTACCATATTGGTCTGTAGGGAGTGATCTGGCCAATGTACCACAGCATTTACCCCTCACACCATATGCTTCTTGTAGTAAATTCACCTCATCTTCTCTAGGATCCCGAGTGGTCTCACTTCCTGGGGAAGTCTACAAGAAAGTTGGTGGGATGAGCTATAGACATTACCACTGCTAGAGGCTTCAAAGTCATGATTGTTAGCATCTTTTCCTTCTATTACCCATTCTCCCTGAAGCTCTACTGGTCTAGGTAACTTTTCTTACAAAGTGATTCAGACCCTCATCCCTAAGCAGTATGAACTCTAAGACACTATGCCCTTCTCAGACTGTGACTGTTGAACTTGTCCATTTCCTATCAAAATTGGACAGGAATATATGAAGACTTGCCCTGTGAACAAACCTATTCTTCCCTGAATGAATGGAGGATTGAAAACACAAAGTTCCAAAGTGGGCATATTGGTAATCAAGGCCACTCCTTCTTCAATCTCCTGGGATCCTGGGCCCGTATATTCTAATTACTGATGACACAGCATTATGTTATGGTCTTTTAACTTAGTGTATATTTAGCTTCTTCAAAGCTCGCACTCTACCCTTGCAGGATATCTTCTTCAAATTGGTGCTTTAGCTTTAGCTTTAAAGGACCACTCCCTCATTCTATCCACTTGGCAGATGCTGGGTGATACGATATGTGATGGAATCTAGTTGATAGATTCCATGTGCTCACAACTGCACCTTTTTTGGTGGAAAGTGGTCTCTTAGTCTGAAGTGATATTCTGCATTATCTTGTGTCAGCAGATCTAATACTCTGTAAGTTTTCAGGTACTGGTGCTTACTGGGGCCTTGGGAGCAGGAAAAGCAAACGCATACCTGGAATATGTTACCATTCCAGTCAAAGTGAATCCTAGCTCCTTTCAGGATGGAAGAGATCCAAAGTAGTCAATTTGCCAAGTAGCTGATTTATTCCTTCTCAGGATAATGCCACATCAGGACACTATCTGCGTTGGTCTGTATTGGTGGCAATTTGGATGTTCAGAGTGGAAGAAATTTAGATCAACCTTATGTGTGTGGGGTCTATGCTTTTGAAAGGCTTCTTCTCTGATGTCATGATACTCAATGCATGTATTCATTGTGCCAGAATGGGTGACTGATGGCAACTGACTGAGACATTCTGTGACTTGCTTGTTTAAGGCTTCTTCCATGGTGAATATTCTTGGGTGTGTTGTTAACTTGCAATGTACAGCTCTTCACACCTGGTATCCAATTCCATAGGTATACCCACATGCCCCTGCCCACTCTTTTTCTACCTTCCTACCTGTGTTTCTTCTGCTAGACCACTGACCAATGAGCCACACCATTTACAACTGCCTATGAGTCTGTAAATTTTTATAGCAAACCACTTCACTTTCCTTCCAAAGTAGGTGACCAGAGATACAGCCAAGGTCTCTGATCACTGAAACATTTCCTTCCACCTGTGTTTTTCAATGGTATCTGGGAACAGGCTATATCAGAGCAGCAGTTTAGTTTTTGGCTTGTACCCACATACCAAGTCAACCTTCCTTCCTCTTCTGCCAGCTGTCCAGGGACACCCACATGTGTGGATGGAGATGTAAATTGAAAAAGAGGTAGTGATTGCAGTGGTCAAATAGGAGTCAGGG
Organism: Glaucomys volans; assembly: GCA_020662805.1. Lineage (NCBI taxonomy): Eukaryota > Metazoa > Chordata > Mammalia > Rodentia > Sciuridae > Glaucomys > Glaucomys volans. Next base: position 926,845 of record JAJEJO010000719.1, on the reverse strand, counting down.
CTGCCACACTTATACTCTCTGGCCCTGGATCAGGTCCAGAAATTGAGCAGGGATCATAACTTTTTATTGAAGAAGCTGTATCAGCCTCCTAACCTTTTTCTTTGGTTTTATAAATTGAATAGTACACTTGCTGGTTTTCCATCTCTCTTGTCCCTAGGGATTCTATGTACTATTAACCATCTTCATAGCCATCTGTGGGGCTGGCACCCCTTTTTGAACTTGACCTTAGCATTTATTATGATCATTTTATGCACTTGCATTGGATGTTAAACACCTCCAACTGGCCTCCATATTTCAACACCTTCTCATCCTCATCGCTATCAGAGACACAGTTCTGTAGTGGCATCCCTGGCCTCAGCCTGGACTACAGAAGACAGGCACCTCTGAGTGTCTCAGTGAGACTGGTTTTGTCCAGGCTCTTCCATTGTGCATGTCATTCTGTAGGTTTCCTATTCTTATACAGTCTATTTCCTCTGGAATTCCCACTTCTCTGAGCCTCTTGATTCCTATACCACTGCTTGCCACCACCATTTTGGCATTTCTACTTCACTTAGTGTAAACCAGCATTTACCCTAGGCTTTCCAGAACTAGCCTCTCAGAAGATCAGTATTTTCTTATGAGATCTGTGCCAAGGTGTTATATTCTGTTTCTCAGTAGAGTACCCATACTGATACCCTAAGTGACTTGATATTCCATCTCCCTGGATCTTGTACTCTCTGGACCTGTTGTACAATACTCCCCAGCTCCTCGGATCTGTGCTGCTTCAGGGAACAACCCCTTTCCTCCCTTAGAATTATCCAGCTGAATTAGTGCTGCAAGGCAGATGCCTCTGCATTGCCTTCCAAGGGTAGTGGTGGGGAGAAGTGCTACCCTATAAGAGGGAAGAGTGGATCACTTTTGCAGGGCCACGGTATACAGGATGATGTGGGGTTTCAAGGTTCTTGAGTATATTGGCTCACATGTCCCATCCCAAATTTACTCTCCTCTTCCTTCCTAATTATGACTCTCCTCCCAGCACAGCAGACTTGCTGGGTTGGATAATTTAATAATCTCTGAAGCCCCAAGGAAGGTTCCTTAGTTTTTTCGGTTCTCTGGCTATAGAGAAGATGAGAGTCTTTTAAAATGAAATAAATGAGCCCCTCTGACTTTTACAGTTTACCTGAAATTAGTCATTAATCACTCTAGTGATTTTAAAGCATATCAGCAAATTTTGACATAACAGCCAGCCTTCGTGACTCCTAACAAATAGAATACAGTTGAATTGATGCTGTGTGACCTTCAAGGCTAAGTCATAAAAGGCAATACAGCTTTTACATGATTCGTTTTCCACTCTTGGTACTTCTTGTCTAGGAACACAGCTACTGAGGTAAGAGAAAGCCAAGTCCTGAAGGGGCCATGTGTGTAGATTGTAGCTGAAAGCCAGCATCCATCACCAGATTTGTGAGTAAGCCAGAGATCATGTGATTCCAACCTGTAGCATTCCAGCTACTGATGCTGCTTGGAGAAAGGATGTACTATCTTCCCAATTGCAGATTTGTGAGCAAAAGAAATGTTGTCAGTAAGTTTTGAGTTGGTTTGATACAGAGCCATAGATAGCCAGGACAGTTCCTCCCAACATTCCCTTGTCTTTCTCCAGTGCATCAGTAGCATCTACTTATTGTCATCCAGTTTTGCAATCTTTATAATCACTACTTTCCTATTAGCTTCTGAACATGAGCTATTGTACCAGCTGGCACCTTCTCTTTCAATGGTTTCCCCTCCAAGTTCTCCCTTGGAAAAAAAACCCTTACCAGCCGGGCACAGTGGCTCAGGCCTGTAATCCCAGCAGCTCAGAAGGCTGAGGCGGAGGATCACAAGTTCAAAGCCAGCCCTCAGCAATGTAACAAGGTCCTAAGCAACTTAGCAATACCCTGTCTCTAAATAAAAAATAGAAAAATGGTTGGGGATGTGGCTCAGTGGCTAAGCATCCCTGGGTTCAATCCCTGGTACCAAAAAAAAAAAAAAAAAAAAAGGAAGAAAAAAGAAAAGAAAGAAAACCCTTACCAAATGCAAAGTTTGCAAAGTTATAACAAATTGCATGCATGCAAAGCCTCAAGCACTCCACGAAGGAGTCCTCACTGTAATCTGACCAAGGGGTGATGCAGCTCCAAGATTCTATTTTAAATTTTGTTCCCAAGGACCACTTTACCACCTTTTGTCACAGGCTTCCTGAAGATGAGCTTTGTCTGAAAAGAACCTCTGTGTATAGGACGTTTATTGAGGGCAATACTCAGAAATAACACTCATAATGAAAAGACAATCAAAATTAAATAGAGGGAGAAGACGAACAGTGATACAGATTCAACTTAGACCTCAGCAAATAGTAGGAAATACTCTGTAGCTGGGTTGGCCCTTTAGACTTGTTCCAAATTCAGGGCAGGGAGCTAAGCCTTTGATTCTTGTTTCAACATAGGAAGAAGGTATAAACTTTGGGAGTCACTGCTAAGAGGAAAACCCCCAGGTTGGGGTGCAGAAGGAGCCTTCAGAAGCCAATATTCCTGGGAGATGGATGAATGAACCCCAAAATGAGTCCTGTGAGAGGATCTGGGCGACACATCACAATATTTACTACAGGGATCAAGTCTGGATTAGCAAAGGTGATGGAGCTGAAATTACGGCAACAGGAAGCTGAAGAATTGTCAGGGTTGATGAAAGGAGGTAGGGATTAGCTGTGCGTTCTTTACATGATCACTTCATTCCAGATCATGGAACTCCATGCAGCTCAGTAAAACAGGATCAAACAAATGTTTTATCTTATCCAAGCCACTGGATGCTCATGCATATGTATACATACATATGCATTCGTAGCTTGAAATTATTCAATTTCCCTTTTGGTAATATGCAGTTGGTCTCTGAGCATGCTCAGAGTCACTTACCACAGCACTTTTAGGATCAGCTCCTTAAGGAGATTTCCTTTAATATCTTCAGTGACTTTCCTTTAGTTCAGCAACAGCCCCCTAATTCCTTTTCATCCTACCCCCAATGTCCCAAATATTTTCATATTGCCTTAAAATATTTATCTTGGGCCGGTTTCCAATCTTGATTCATCTCATCTTGCTTCAGGGGGAAATTTCCTTTGATGTCAACAGTAAACTATTTCTTGAAAGGCTACATGTGGTTATATAAGAAGATAAGAAAAAATCTTGGTCAGATCACTCAGTTAGGCTGTCAAGTCTTTCATTCTTTTAAATTGACCTCTGATGAGGAGGAGTTCCTTTTGACCCTGTATAAATATGCTTTCTTTTTCTTTCTTTCCTTTTTTTTTTTTTTTTTTTGGTGTGTTTGGGTCATTTGGAAAAACACTGTAGTTTTATCCTTAAGAGAGTGACTTGATCACATTTGCATGATGTCTTGCTGGGAAAGAGTTAAATACGAAATAAAGGAATATATTATCTAAAGGGAAAGGGGGAAAAAATAGGATAAGCACATAAAAGCCAAGAGCAACATTTGTAACAAATAAATTGCATGAATTAATGTCCTTTATATAAAAGTAGTTCTTCAAACCCATTAAGAAAAGCACCAGCAGTTCAACAGTAGCCATGGGCACATCTTGACAACTCATAAAACATCATCTGTTTTTCATTCTGTGGTGGAATTGATGGGGTATTTTTTAATTTCTTCTGTATCTATTTCTGTACTTTCCAAATTATGTCAAATGTTCATACATTACTTTTAAAATTCTTTGTTGATGGCAAAGAGAGCAGTTTGAAAGATGGCTCTGGTGAGAGTAGGGATGAAGAGAGTTGGAACGAGTGAGTCATGCATGGAGAAACAGTGTCTGAAAGGGAGCCGTGCCTGCAGGACCAGGAGGAGGCCAAACTCAAGAAATATTTAGAAAGGAAACAAGACATGGTGATCAACAAAATTTTGAATTTGTACATATGGATTTGGAGTTTGGGGGAAAGGTTAAGGATTTATTAGTACTGTTAGCTCCTAAATTATCTTATAATGATCTATCTGTACCAGGGACATTAGGATTCCAGAAGATCATTCTTAGGACTCTGGAAGTTAAGTGATCAAGGAAGCACACAGGAGCTGTGATTATGTCAGTGTTTCTCATGAGATGTTCGTGGACATTACAAGATGAAGTATTCCCACAACTGGAAATTTTAGAAACACGATGTTAACACACTTATATTTAGGGCACAGGGTTTCTCAGAGCCTTTAATGTCCTGAAGTGCACATGAATCAGTAATAGTGGTATGTAGTCTACAGCATTTTCCAAAACTGTTTGACAATGGGCTGTTTTTCTCAGAGTATCTCTGGGACAAATGTTCTCTGATACTAACTGGAAACCAATATTAAATGTTTGTAAAACTATTTTAAGCACACAATGTACTCTGCGACTAAAAGCAAAAGAAAGAGAGAGAAAGAAAAAGGATAAAGAGAGAGAAAAAGAGAGAGAAGGAATTCTTAGCATAATATACATGGTAATAACAATCTTTCATGGTTTATGTCAAGAGAGATAAGATGGTAAGAAATAAAACATGGAAACAAAGATAAAAGAGAAATGGTCAATAATCCAGTAAAGAAGAGTGTGGGGCAGCCTCCCCCATGTACTTGCCCTGTCTAGCATCCGAAAGGAGTTTTCTTGCCATGAGGGTGGATCCATCATCTGGCTATCCCGTGAAACCTTGGGGTATCCCCACTAAACCTGGAAGTCAGCTTGTATCAATATTTCCCTTTATAAATTAATGCTGTTTATACTGCAGCCTGAAGTATCTTGCATGATTAAGTCAACTTGAACCTGGTGAACTCTGAAAGATCAAAAACAGTTCTTGGATTTATAAAACTGAGTCAAAAGAAGTACAGTCAATACTCTAAAGTAATTCAACTCTCCATCCTCTGCCATTACCTTCGACTTCCCCATGGACTTTCTTTTGAACATCAACAACCTCTTGGGGTCAAGCTTTTTCATTTTGACACCACTGCCTTATAGAAAAGTAATGGACAAATGATTGGAACTGGAAGAACACAGTTTTCATTTTTCATGGAAGGCTGCAATAAGAATAATTACAGTTTTTGCTTTTTGAGTCCTGCAACAGAGAGTCCAATGATAGATCCAACCAAGAAGCATATGGTGCAACCATTCCTTTCAGCCATGGTACTTCTTGGCTATGTCCCTGAAGGCTATGCTCTCATGTCTGGGTCATACATGAGTCCTGTATGGACTCTAAGTAGATAATGAGGTTGGGATTTGATGCCACATTTGCCTTTGAGTCGCCTTCTAATATTCTTCACTTTCTCAACAAATGCATGCAACCAACTATAAGAAAAAGGAAGTTAAATTTGCAGGAAGTTGGCATTTCCAGGTCTTGGTTTAGTCATTGTCTCTAGAATGGTTGATGAATGTGACATTTTTAGGATCCTGTTGTCATCCTTATAATAAGAGCTGATTCATGTTTTCCTAGTTTATATTCTCTTTGTATTCTGTCATGAGAAGAAATGTGATTTGTTCTTTGTAGAACAGAGCATGAATGGCTATCCACATTTAATAGGCTTACAAACAGGTATATTCCACTTGGCAAATGTTTCTTGTTTTGAGTGACTGTCCATCCACCCCCTTCTCATTCAGGGAGCTGGGGAAAGTGGGGAGCTAGGTGGGTTGGAAATGGACAATGCATCAAATATGAAAAAGCTGAGGTCAAAGCATTACAGTTTATTGCCATCATGTTTCACAGAATATATGAGCCATTAAAATTCCAATATCATACCATATTATTGTGATAAAGGATGTAATGAGAACAAGGAATGACAACAAATGAATCTGTCCTAATGGCCCTGGTGATAACATGAGCAAGAAAAGGCATAAACAAAGCCAATTGCTCTTTTAACATTGAAATGAGAATCTAATGCTTCTGCTCTGAAGCCCCAGACTCTAGCGATATATCGGAAAAAGTAAAAATAACATCAAGATGATTAATAATGTCATATCTTAGTGGACAATGGGAGGTAATTAATCATTGGTAACACCACAATGCGATAAGCAGTTCTAACCTGTTTTTGCTCCGTTTTAATGTACCTCTTTCATTGTTTGTGTGTGTGATACAGGAGTGGTAAGAATTTGTGCTGTATAAGCTGTAGTTGTTAAGAATTCAATCCATCCTTTGTGTCAGAAGTCTAATTCTGCATTCATGCGTGGTACAATCCTTATATACTTACCCTTTCTGAACCTCAGTTTCCTCATCTGTAAAATGAGATAAAGAATATATCTATTGCAAAGAACTGCCATGAAATGAAGTAAAGAGCATATATCTAAGCACTAAAAACAAGAGCAATTACAATTAGCAGTAAGAGCCATAATGCAATAAGGGAAATGTCTTCACCACTTTCCCAGCTCAGTAGGCAATTTCAAGGCAGTTTTATATGAGTAAAGTTTACTTGAGGAAAGGAAAGGTTTGCCTCCCACTCCAGCATAGTGCTGGGAGGTGTTTTTACCTCCCTCCTCGTTAGGAAAGATAGAGTTTATGTTGGCATATCTCACAGTGATTGACACATGAATAGATCAGATGGGGCACTGGCAAATTTTCAGGAGAGACGATGTGCTAACCTCCAAGGCTGGGCAGCCTTAAGTGGGCAATATTAGATCACCATTCTGCTCCAGATTGCCTCTGCACCAGTGGTCCTGTCGGTGAGGAAGCTTCTAGTCCTGTCTAGAGCTCTTCCCCTCTCTTGTGCTCTCAGGGCACAGAGATTCCTCCTTTTTTACACTCCTTTCTCCAAGTACTGTGAAAGTCATGTAGCTTCTTGGAATGGGAAAACATTTCGAGTCAAGTGTACAACCATATATTTCTTTCTCTTAAACAGTTTTTGTTATGTTTTATTGTGTTTGCTTTGCCTTTAGCAACTGTTTTGTGATTCTGCTGTGTGGAATATATACAGATTCAGAGGAAATTAACAAATTTTCCAAGTACTCAGAGTTCTGGAAAAAACCTCCATATTAATACTTCAAATATGATTCCACCATAGTGGAAAGTAAAGATTTATACCTTCAATATAACCTAAGTTAAAAAAAAATATGTGCCTCTTTGACACATATTTGGTATTTTGATATATCGGCAACATCTTATAACAGGATTTTAAAATAAATCTCCTAATTTTAAAAGTAATACATGTTCTTTATTTTCTCAATTTGTATCTCCAACCCTGATGCAAGGGGTGAGAGGCAAGTTGTGTATTTGGGAAGGATCCTGAGACAGTGAGAGGAGAATGCCAAGGAAGGGAGGGATACCAATAAGCAATGCACTAATGAGTCAGTCACTGCTGTGGGCCACTGGGGCTTAATCTCACTGGGGACTCTCTGAGATGTATGTTTCAAAATGATTCCACACAGAGAAATGTGGGATCTAATCCACCAATTTATGTTCCTCTCCAGGAAAACATCTCTCTTGAAACATTCGCCTCTCCAGGAGTTTTGACCTGCCCCACGCAGGCCAACCACATCCCCACATCAAAGGCCTGAGGCAGGAAGCTGTTGGTGTATACAGTAGGTGTGCTCTGAAACTGTTTATTGAAATTGCAGGTGAATCTGTGGTGGGCCAAGTAAATACAAGCAATTTGCAGCACCTGCTACTTTTATAAAAATAAAGAAAACACCTTAATTTCACTGCACAAAGATCACTCCTGTTCATGTTTCTGAGATGTCCTTCCAAGAGCATTTTGAACAAAATGAGATGGTGAGTGTAATCTTGTTTTAAACTACCCTTCTCCCCACAGTAGGACTGACACTACTAAGCAGGTATAATTCTTAGAAGATGATATAAAAGAAACAGGACTTGAATTCTTTCAGTCAGGGTTCAAGTTGATAAAGCTGAAATTTATCTGGCTATTTGAAACAAGGAGATTTGAAAACTGAAAATAGTTACTTATTCAAATTATAAGGATCTCCACAAAAGTGGCCCGCCAGTGGAGTTGCAGCCTGCCTCAACCAGGAAGACAGGGAATTTGGAAGACAACCCTGGAATTTCAGGAATGTGCTCCTCTGGAGGCAATCCAGGTGTTAGGAAGCTGCTAGCATCACAATGGAGTCACGCTGCACCTACCAGATATGCAAGATTGATAAACAAACAGTCTGGTAACCAATCTCCATCCCCATAAAAGCCAGAAATGAGAATTTCCTTAAGAACACAGCCTAATGCCTTGGTTGTGCTTGCCAACTTAAATAGCAGATACTTCTCAAAACCTACAGTTTCATCAAACTTCTGTCTTCTTAATCTCCCGTAAAGGCATCTGATTGGTAGTTATCAAATCTTAGCTGCAAAGAAGCCTGAGAAATCCAGCCTTTAGGCTTACCACTTTGAAGTACAGGAAATTGCACTAGAAGGACATTCAAGTGATTCAAGAGTAAGCGAATCCACAGCGTCCTTCACAGTTATGTCTTCTTCAAAGTAAATGCATCTGTATTCATTCAGCCACACTCTTTTAATCATATTAATGATCAAAGATATAGTTTAGACTTAAGTGCAGCCAGCATGAAGTCTTAGGGCAATGTAAAGTTAATTGGCCCCTAAGTTGATCAAAACTGTAACTTTAGAATCACTAATGACACTAAACATATTCATATACTTTAATATTAACAACCTAATTTTAAATCCATAGATCTAGGCTTGCAGAATTCAACTAAAATGAATTCATTTAAAAATACTATCCAGGAGCATATTTGAAGAATCAGGAAGGATGATGAAATTCCCAGAAGACTAGAGAGATAGGCCAATATTTTATCTGTTTTAAAAAATGTAAAGAGTCTGGATTTGGGGAGTTAGCTCCTGAAAGTTTTGTTTTTGCTTTTGTTTTCCCATCCTTGCAAGAAATAACAGAGTGAACTCCAGCGTAGTTACACGAGGAAAGGGATGCTACTCTTCCATCTCTCACTAGATCTGCCTCGTCTCAACTCTGCCTCTGTCTGTGCACTGTGTAAGACTAGCATTTTCTTTTTTTTGTCAAAGTTAAACTCTGTAGTCTGAATTTCCTGATATATAACAAAACCCTGTTTGCTGTAATCTAACATTTAAATGTGTCATAAGGTAGAGCCATTTTAAGTTCCAAAAACATATGGCTAAAATAAAGCCATTCTGAGCTCTCCTTCCTGTACAACATATATATCCATATAAGGCAGGAATGCAGATTCTGCTACCTATGTCACAAGACCCAACTATAATCTTCGTTTGTCCTCAGGCTTCTGGTCATAATGCATATAGTGTCCTAAGTGATCCAATTGTAACTGTAACCCTTCCCTTTGATTCGGGTAGACTGTAACCTCACACTCCTGCTATCAGAGCAAGGGGCAGTGCATGATGCATTAGGACAGATGCTGTGAACTGCCTGCCTAAGTATGCTTGCCTGCCTACCTTTCTCTGGTAGGGCACCTTCTGCAGAAGTCAAGTCTGCCTTGCTGAGCTATTTCTGGGCATGACTTCTCATGGCACCCAGATATTTCTAACCTCTGTTTGGTTTCTCATACCTGATTCATTTGCCAGGGCTGTCAGAATAAATTACCACAAATGAGGCAACTTAAAACACTAAAAATTAACTGGGCATGGTGGCACATGCCTTGTAATCCCAGCGATTTGGGAGGCTGAGGCAGGATGATCTCAAGTTCAAGGTCAGCCTCAGCAACTTAGAAAGCTTAAGTAACTTAGCAAGACAGTGTTTTGAAATAAAATATGAAAATGGCTGGGGATGTAGCTCAGTGGTAAAGCACCCCTTGGGTTTAATCCCTAGTACCAACACACACACACACACACACACACACGCACACACACAAATTTTAATCTCTCCCAGTTTTTGAAGTCAGAAGTTTGGGGTGTAGGCCTTAGAAAAGGTAGATCCTTCTGGAGGTTCTGATACCGCCGCTTACTGACGAGTTCTGCCTCCTCAGGTGTTGAAGTATAACGCCAGAGAAGCACGCCAAGACAAGCATATTAAGCAGGTTTTATTTAAAAATAGTAATACAAACTTCTCCCCGGGTGGGAGAAGGGGGGCCATGGCTGATGTTCTAGAATCCCCGAGAAGTGAGCACACCCTACATCTTTTATAGGTTAGGGTCTTCTTTGTTCTGCCCCTTCCTCTGACCCTTATTTTATCTCTCCTTCCTGCCCATATGGTGGTGGTGACACAGCAAAAAGGTTAGATGCGAATGGCAGGGGGAAGGGCCACATGGAGATTCAGGTAGGAGCCCAGGAGGCATTAATTAGCAACTTCCTGCCTGCAGCTTTTTGGAGGGGGCAGTTAAGCAGGTAACCTTGGTGATCAAAAGGGCTGTGGAGACGTTGACATTCCAGTCTCCCAGGGACAGCTCCAACTTCCCAGACTCTGATGGTCTCCATTCCTCAATTTGACCAGACTCCCTATTTCTACACTAACTGCCTGTCCCCAATTCTGGCTTCAGTTCTGAGAGGGAAACTATCCCATGCCCCTCTCCTGGCTTGTGGTGGCTTCCAGAATCCTGTTACTCCTTGGCTTAGGGATGCAGGGCTCTAATTTCTGCCTCTGTCCTTATGTCACGTTTCCTTCTCTGGTTTCTTTCCTTCTCTTCTCTTCTCTTCTCTTCTCTTCTCTTCTCTTCTCTTCTCTTCAGAACATTTCTTATTGGATTTAATGCCAAATCTATTTCACAATGATCTCATCTCCAGGTTCTGAACTTCGTTACATCTGCAGAGACCCATTTGCCAAATGAGGTCACATTCATGGTTGTGGGTGGACATATCTTTGGGGGGGAACTCCATTCAAATCACTATATCACTGGTTTCCTAGGTATACTCATTGAATTTTATTCCCTGAAACTTGAATTAACATGAGATTCTTTGATAATCATAGTCAAAACCAATACTCTAAAACCCAAGAACTGGTTATCCCTATATTTACATGATTCAGTCAGTACCCTCATTTGCTAGAACTCTAAAGCAATTTGTAACCTTAAATTTAGTGCTATCTCAATGAGAAGACCAAGTCATTTTTCTGAAATGAGTTATCTTTTCCTAACGTTATTTTATAAACTTTTTACCACAGAAATTTCCCAACATAAACAAAAGTCAAGAGAATAATAGAAGTGGTGTATTTACCACTCAGCCTCAAAAATCATGAACCAAACTTTCACCTTTGCCTCACAATATTGGAATGTTTTACAACCCAGTCATCACAAAACTTAATCTGTAAATAATTCAGTACATACTTCTAAGAGGTGAGGCTCTTTATGAAAATTATAAGCAAAATGCCATCATCACACTTAAAAGTAACAAATTCCTTAGAATCATCTAATTGAATAAGAATAGATAGTGCATGGTCAGGCAGTCAGGGTAGGGAGCCCATTAGGCTTTTGCGAATGTAAAGATCATGAAACTAACCAGTGGGAATGGAAGATAGAGGAGAACCTGGATGGAAGTCACAGGAAGGATTCAAACTCAGAAGGCTAAAGGACACAGCCAGTAGTCTCTACAATACTTTTTCAATACCAGTTTAACATCAGTTTTGACCAATGGCTTTGATACTTTTTCAATGCCTGTTTCACATTGATTTTGGTCAATGCTGATGCTTGTCCTCAAAAACCATATAGGCTCCTAGGCTAACGCATCAAAACCATTTTTCCTGTGGTCTGGTCCCCTCCCTCAACATGGGAGTGCTATCTCTTCTCTTCTTGTTTAGATAAGTACTACTCAGTTCACGCTTCCCTTCTGTTATTTTCCATGGATTTTATTCTTCAAATTTGTGAGACAAGAACCCAAAAAGAAATAGGTGAAACAGAAAACCTACTTTCATCTCAAACTCCAGTTTCACAATGACTAGTCATTGCTCAAGTACCCTTTTGGTTTTTCATTTGAAACAGGATCCAAACATGGTCCACTTATGACAGTTGGTTGATATTTCTCTTAAGTTTCTTTCAATTTATAAAAGTTCCCTTCCCTTCTACTTTTGCCATTTATTTGTGGATGCGATGGGATTGTTTTACAGCATATCCCCACGGTCTGAATTTTTGTGTGGTGTCTTTTGGTATGCTCCTCTATCCTTGAATTTCCCCTATAGGAGTAAAAATATTGTAGCAATAAATAATGAAGAGTGACCAATTGATTTTATTTCCAAGGTAGCAAGATGCCACAGTCTAATTTTGTACACTTTCTGTCCCGTTCTCAATAGACAAAATATATGAGATAAACAATAAAAATGTGAAAAATCTGGGGAGTAGAACTTAAAACACTCCTAAGTGTTTTAAATGGAAAAATATCTATGTCTATTCAGAGAGATATGAATGGAAAGGTGTACCATATTCTTGGATATGCAGATCCAATATCATAGTCCAGATTCAAGTTGCTCTAAAGTAATTTGTAATCTCTAATTAGGACTATCTCAACAAAAATCCAAAGATATTTTTCTGAAGCCAGACAAACAGATCCTAAGTTTATTTGGAAAAAAAGTAAGCAAAGGAAAGCCAGAAAAAAAATTCTCTAAAGCCCAAGAGTAATAATGAAGGACAAGCTTAAATAAATAATAAAATATGCCATAAGGTTCATGAATTAAAACATTATGGCATTGGCATATGATAAATAAGCCAGTATAATAAAATACAAAGTTCTTCAGGCTGGGAATACAGCTCAGTGGTGGAGCACTTGCCAGGCAGGTGCAAAACCTTGGGTTCAGTCCCTAGCACTTCAAAAAAAAAAAAAAAATCCTTTAAGAAATCTCCAAAGATACTGAAATCCAGTATATGATGAAGGTAGCATCTCAAGTTAGTAGGATTGAGATGGACTTTTTTTAAAAGTAATGTTGGGGTGATTAAGTATTCATTTACAGCAAAGGTAAAGCTGATTATATCCTTTGCATTACTAACAAGGATAAACTCTAAGTTGATTGGATATATAGGTTGGGAAAATGAACCTATAAAAGAAGTAGAAGAAAACCTAAGTTCATTCCTTTAAAACCTTGGAACTATAAATTTGATCTAAAACTCAGAGACCATGTCAAACCAGATAGAAAATATGACTCAATAAAAGTCAAAAACTTTTGTAAGAAAAAAGAAAAAGAAAACATAGTCCAAGGGGAAGCATGAACGGTAAGTTGTGACAATTGATGTTCAACTTGTATCACAGACAAATGGCTACGGCCCCTAATATACAAAGCAATCCCAGAAATTGAGATGAAAGGACCAATAACCCACTGGGATAATCATCAAAAGATATGAACAAATAATTCACTGAAAAAGAAATGCAAATGATTCTTAAACATACAATATTTTGTTCAACTTCTTTTATAAAAAGAGAAAAGCAAACCAAAACTAGACTGATAGGGCTGGGATTGTGGCTCAGTGGTAGAGCGCTTGCCTGGCATGTGTGAGGCACTAGGTTTGATCCTTAGCACCACATAAAAATGAATAAATAAAATAAAGGTATTATGTTCATCCACAACTAAAAAAAATTATTTTTAAATGTAGACTGATAAATAATTTCTCACCTGTCAGATTGGCCAAAATCCCAAACAATGAAACTCTATTCTGTTGAGCTGAGGGAAAACAGACCCTCTCTGCATTCTAAGAAGTGTAAAATGCTACAATCTCTACAGGGGGAATCTGGCAACATTTAATATCAATTAGATATGCATTTCATTCACTCAGCAATTTTGTTTTAGAGTTCTGTTCTACCAATTCACAGTCATGAAAAGACATTATATACAAGGTTTTGCACCATAGTGTTTGGAAATAACTCCAAGTCCAGCAAGGAAATTAAAAAAAGACATAGAATAAAATCCTTACTATTAATCTGTCAAATAAAGATGCTCTCAATACCCTGACTTTAAGAAATCTCTAGAATATATCTGTATCTACACTTCTCTCTCTTTTTTTTTTTTTAAGAAAAAAAATGGTGTTTAGGCAAAAGTGTGTCTGGAACATCTATTTGTGTCAGAAATAGACTAATGGAAATAGATGAAATGAATTTAGTTAGCATCAGGCCAAATTTGAAACACAAGTTTTGAGCATCAAGAAGAAAAATGATGGTAATGGATTATAATGCATAAAGTTAAAAAAATCCATGAGACAAAAATGATATTACATTTAAAAGTCTGTATGTGGGAGGAAGCTCTTCTTATTGAAAAATTTAGCTGAGGAAGGTAGAAGGAATGATAGAACTAGAAAAATACCATTTTGCAACCTTAATGCAATAATTAATCCAGACAAGAATAGTGAGAGCTGTTGGGAATTTGTGGAAAAAAGTATAGGTGTCATGTTAATAATTAGAAAATTTAGTTGGAACATATATTTGTGTTCATTAAAGCATGTTCAATTTTCTCTGTTGGTCTGAAAGCTTTTGAAATAAAGTTTTTCATTACTTTTTCCAAAATAAACAGAATAGTACCAGGGACACTACCTTTATGGTAGAAATGAAGAGAAACAAAACATCCATATTTTTAAGAAGAAAACTTAGATAAAATTTAAAATACAAACTTTTAAAATTTTATATAAATTTTAATTATATTGGAGGAACTAGAACTTTCATTTGCTGATGGAAATGCAAAACAAAACATCCACTTTGAAAAAGTTGGGATTTTGTGAGAAGTTAACACACACCATCTGAGCTAGCCTTTCTATTTATTTGCATTTACTCAAGAAAAGAAAGCACATGCAGATACAAACACTTGTCCATGAATGGTGTAGTAGCTTTGTAATTGAAAAAATAAAAGCAAAAAAATAACAATAACAACAACTACAAAAAATATTCACCCATGAAAGAATAAGCAAACTATGGTATTTCCACACCAAAGAATATTACTCAAGAATAAAATGGAACAAACTATTTGTCCATTTTTATGACAGGGATGATCTCAAAATAATCATGCTGAATGGAAGAAGCCTGACAAAAACAGAGCTTCTTCACAAGATCCCATATATAGCAAGTTCGAGTAAATGCAAACTAATCTACAGTGACAGAGAACAGATTTAAAGATAGAGCTGGGGAAGTGGGTTGGAGGGACAGGACGGAGACAATACAAAGAGGCAGGAGGAAACTTTTGGGGTGGGTGGGTATGTTTGTTATTTCCACTGTGGTGATGGTTTCACAGACATGCATACATCAAAATTCATCAAATGATATGCTTTTAAATATGTGAAGTTTATCTTGTATCAATTATACTGCAGTAAGTTTGTTAAAAATAAAAGTAAATGAAAATAATCACCAAACCAATGATTAAAAAAACCCACTGTCCAAACATCAGTGTCAAACCCTATCTGGCAATGCAATATACAATTGAAACATTAGGGGTTTGATCTTGATCAGGTTACTGATCTGCTTAGTTTCAGCTGGCCTATCTGTAACTGGAAAACTGACACTAACTCATGAGATTACTGAAAGTTTAAGTGAGAGAGAAAAAGCACCACCTAGCCCTGTGTTTTCATTGTCAGAATGCTGTTGTTACATAGGAGTGAATCACTTGGTGGGACAAACCACCCACACTCACTCAGATGCTACTCAGAAGCAACCATTGCATAGAGGATGCAGGAAGAAACTCTGACCCTGGCAACTTCTAAGTTTCATGTACTAAAGAATCTTAGTTGATGTAAGTTCTGCCTTTTTTTTTTTAAGGCATTGGATTTACCTGCAGGTGGCATCATGCCTCTCTGCTTTTGTAGACTTTGGACTGGCTCACCAAGTGTGTCTCTCAGCACATCCAGAGACGCAGGATCTCCAGGAAGACCCACCAGCTTTGCTTTCCATTGACCCAACCATCATGCTCACCTTTAATTCATTCAACATAGGGCTAATTTAATTCCGGAACTCACCATCTTCAGTAACTCAGCCATTCGCAAACACAGGTATGTGCCTTATGGCCATCGCCTCCCACATGGGTTTGATTGATCTATTTTACAATTACTTTTGTCACAGTCAATACCAGTGATCCATACAGACAAGACAGGATCACAAAGTTAATCTGTGTGCTCATGCCAGTCTGTTCAAATGCAAAATGATTTTTTCTAAGTCGCTACAAAAATAAATGATAAAATACAGGGCAGACTCCTCACAACTACAGGAAATTCAGTGCAAATGGATTAATATTAGTGGCTAAGCTATATCATATTCATATTCCAATTATACCTGGAAATATGTTCTCCCCTTGAAGCTTGCCTCTTTTTCTTATTTTCCCAGTCTTGTGATCATTTAGTTCAGAAGTTGGCAGATTGTTCCTGTAAAGAGCCAAGTTGTAAATATTTAAGGCTTTGCTGGCCAAGAGTCACAATCAAAGATATTATGAAGGTACTTACGTAACCATTTAAATGAAACCATTTAAAAATTAAAGCACCATTCTTAGATCACAGGCCATGAAAAGAAAAAGAGAGCAGGCAGCAGGTTGGAATTGGTCCACTGGCTATAGTTTCAGATCCCAGGTTCAGCGACATGTGATTTAGCTTCGGGAATTTAACCTCAGTTGAATCCAGTTCTAAAGAGTTATTTTTCTAAATTAATTAGAACATGACAAAATTTTGTTATGTCCTGCTGGTTTATTTTAAGACATGGGGCAGGGGGGTTAAACCTCACACAAATTTTGCTGAACTTATTCCAGTGAAATTACTGGGAATTTGGATTCCCTCCACCATTTCTCTTTGAAATGTTTACTACTTCAATATTTTTGGTTTTCTTCCATAACCTATTTAACAGAAAACACATTTTCATCAGTGCCTTTAGTCTTTCCTGTACTTGGCATCCTTGCATCCTTCTGGATCTTTAAAAAAATGGCTGGGATAATTAATTGTAACTATTTTGCAAGCAGCTAGAAACCAGCATTCTGTGGTGAATGTTGGCCTAAGTTATTAGAATTCTCTTAACATATTAATATTTCTTAGATGAATAAATATTTCCCTGGGGTGGCTTTTTGGAATCCAAAGTTTCCTGAGAGATAAATTTTCACAGAACAACATATGCTTATTATTCCTAAATATTTAAAGGGACTGCGATAACCTGGTGTCCACTCTTTTTCCACATTTGGATCTCCACCCAGTACGAACATCCATAGTCAGATGGAAGCTTCAGTCTGTCCAGAAATCACCCAAGCACTATGCACAATTTTCCACTAAAGTCTACAGCCCCAGAGGCACCATCCTCACTCTCCCCAGGTAACCTCTCCTAACTAGGAAGAACTGAGAGTACCTAAGGTGTGAGCCTAGTATATCTGCATCTCCAACTCAGAATTTATTGGCTTTTTCACTTGTCTTTTCTTCTTTAATCTTATTTCTGAGGAGAATGGGGTTCTTCTCCTTCACACATCTAAGTTCTTGACTTCTTCTTGATCCCATGTATTGCCTCTAGCTACAGAATGCTACTCTCATCATGATCTATTTATGGCATATTCCTTCTCTTTTTTTCCAGCATTCCTTCTTTTGGGTGGGAAGTATACTCACATGCTTCCTATCATCAAAAATAGCACCTCTTCCAGTCTCAGTACTACCTCAAACCACTGTACTTCCCTACCTCCCTTTCACTCTCCTATTTTGAACCACATTGTTGACTCTTACCCCTCCATTTCCTTATTGTCCACTTGTGTCTTGAAATTATCATCTTCTTCCAGTTATTCAGATGGGATGACCCTCTAGAAGGCCACATGTAATTTATTAATTTACAAATCCAATGTTTTCTCCACAGACATTTTCCAATTTCTGTAATGTAAAGATATCTACTCAGTTTTTTACTCTTTTTTACTTATTTATTTTGAATCCTTTTTTATTGGTGAATTATAATTATACATGATAGTAGAATTCATTGTTACATAATGGTACATGCACATAGTATGCCAACACAATTTGGTCAGTTTTGTTCTCTAGTACCTCTACTTTCCCTTTCCTCCTCCCTGCCCATTCTCAAAAGTCTACTTTTTAAAATTGTTCTAAACATGACAGTGGAATGCATTTTGATTCATTGTACACAAATGGAGCACAACTTTTCATTTCTCTGGTTGTACACAATGTAGAGTCACACCATTCTTGTAATCATACATGTACATAGGGTAATCGTGTTTGTCTCATTCCACCATCTTTCCTTCCCCCCCACCCCTCCCTTCCCCTCCCCTATTTTCCCTCTACACAATCCAACATTCCTCCATTCTTCCCTAACCCCCCTTATCCCCACCTGGTTATGTATCAGCATCCATTTATCAGAGAAAACATTCGGCATTTGGGTTTTTGGAATTGGCTTATTTCACTTCACATGATATTCTCCAACTTCATTCATTTACCTGCAAATGCCATAATTTTATTCTTCTTTGTGACTGAGTAATATTCCATTGTGTATATATACCACAATTTCTTTATCTATTCATCTATTGAAGGGCATCTGGATTGGTTTCACAATCTAGTTATTGTG
The DNA here is from genome assembly GCA_020662805.1 of Glaucomys volans. Classification (NCBI taxonomy): domain Eukaryota; kingdom Metazoa; phylum Chordata; class Mammalia; order Rodentia; family Sciuridae; genus Glaucomys; species Glaucomys volans. Next base: position 908,474 of record JAJEJO010000719.1, on the reverse strand, counting down.
AATTGAGCTGCTACAAACATTGATATGACTGCTTGACTATAGTATGCTGATTTTAAGTCCTTTGGGTATAAATTGAGGAGTGGGATTACTGGGTCAAATGATGGGTCCATTCCAAGTTTTCTGAGGAATCTCCAAACTACTTTCCAGATTAAAAGTCTTCTTTTAACTTAGAAATCATCAGTGAGCCTCCAATGACCACTGAATTACACCATACCTTACTTGCCCAGTATTTAAGGACTTCCAACTTATCACACATAGCTCCCTCTAATAACTGCATGCATCCTACATGACAACCATTTTCTGTCCTCTATCATTTCTTAAACATCAGTGTTTACCCACCACAATATCTCTCATACTCTGATTGATGCTTCCATCTGGAAGGACCACATCTGCCAATCCTTCAGTCTTCTATGATCTCCGTAAAAGTGTTCTACTTTTTAACGTAATTAAATTTATTTATGTTAAAAGACTTTTTTAAAATATGGTAATGGAGAACAACCTCCAAGTCACCACTACTGACAAACAATTTGTTTTTATTTTTTAACCCAAATATTAAACTAAAAAGATTAAAATATTACAATAGTATTACAGTATTCTCTATTCTTCTACCCAACTCTACACCTCCAGAGGCAGCCCCAATAATTTAAACTTCTAAAACACATTTACATACTCAGAAAAACTATAGTATCATTTCCTGTTTTTATTTTACAATCTGGTAAAAATAGATATATAGTCCATAACTCTAAAACTTGTTTTGCTCTCATTTCAAGTTCTATTTGTTATGAAGCCAGTAAGTTTATTCAAGTGCTATATAGATAAATAATAATTCTAATATAAACTTGTTTATGTGACATATTAAAAATTATATCAAATCTATCATATGCATGTATCATAATTTATTATTCATTCCCCTTTTGAAGGATATTTGGGTTGATTTCAATTATTTCAAGAAATACTGTAGTGAATAACCTTGTCTGTATCTCTGAGTTTGTGAAAGAAGTGAGTTATACTTAGAAAAGAAAATTGCTAAAATACAAAGTTTGTGTATTTTCAAATTTGTTAAATAATACCATTTGATTGGCAGTGGTTTTGGAAGTAGCTGTACTGATCATTATTTTGTATCCTCACCAATACTGATATAATTAGATTTTTAAAATTGCCATTGTCCCCTCTGACTCTTAGATTAAGCCAAACATCAGTTGCCTGGTGCTTAAGGTCCCTCTAACAAAAGCATTTATATAATACCTAATACAAATGAGTATATTTTCATATACATGGTAGTCTTTCTTATCTGGAAATGTTTGCCCATTTTGCTTATAGAGTTATAGTTCTTTATAAACTACCAATACTAATCTTTATATATATGGTGAACATATTCTGTAAGTGTTCTGCATGTCTTTTAACTTTGTAGTACCTTTTTCATTTATAATTTATTAAAATTTTAGCCATTGATCAGTTATTTTCTTTATTCTTTATTAATTCCTTAATCATTTTCCCCTGTTTTGTTGTTTTGATTTGTTTTATTCTATGATCTGATTCATTTAAGAAATACTTTTCTGCTCTGGGATTTTAAAATATTTTACTAGAATGAATTTCTTTTTCTTAGCATTTTGGTCTTCAATGCATTTAGAGTTTATTTTTCTGTATAACATGAGCTGAAACCTAACTTTATTTTATTTCCCTGCAAGTAACATGAATTACATCAGAACTATTTATTCCATTATTTTTCCTCCCATTCCTCTCCTCTATTATGTACCAAGTTCTAGACATGTTTGTATCTATTTCTGGGATTGCTATTCTGTCCTAATCATCATAAATTCTTATATATATTCATGTTTTAATAAGTCTTTGAGAATATGGTGAAAGGAGTCTTCTCTCCTTATTTCTATTTTAAGGAATTATCTTGATTGTCATTGGATTGTTTTTTTCCATGTGAATGTTAAAATATTTGCTCAGCTCCATGGCAACTCTGTTGGAATTTTGATTGGAATGTCATTTATTTTGTCAATTCAGTTGCGGAAAATTCTAAATATACTTTTATGCCTTTTTGATAATATCTTGCATTTTTTTTCTTAAAGGATTGTACTTTTAGTGTTAAATTTACTCTCAGATTTTTTGTAACTATTCCATATTACATCTTATTGTTTATTACAAGTGTATAAGGCTGTCAATTTTTATGATGATTATATCTCAACAGGTCTTGATGAAATTTTTCACTAGTTTTGATGTTTTGTAAGTTCTCTTGGACCTTCTATGTGTACAATCATATTGTCAAAAGAACATGTCAATTGTGCCTTTCCCTTTCAAGCATTATAGCTTCCTTTTTTTTTTTTTCTGGTGTCATTATGTTGACTAGAATTTCCTATATAATGTTGAATGGCAGTGATGGTAGGTGAACATCCTCATCTTATTTTTATTTTTTAAAAATTTTTAAAATTAGCCGGGCATGGTGGCGCACGCCTGTAATCCAAGCGACTTGGGAGGCTGAGTCAGGAAGATCGCGAGTTCAAAGCCAGCCTCAGCAACTTAGCGAGGCCCTAAGCAACTCAATGAGACCCTGTCTCTAAATAAAATACAAAATAGGGCTGGGGATGTGGCTCAGTGGCCAAGTGTCCCTGAGTTCAATCACTGGTTCAAAAAAAAAAAGAAAAAAAATTTTTAATTTGTTTAAATTAGTTGTACATGACAGTAGAATGCATTTATACATTTTGATAGATCATACACAAATGGAGTGTAATTTCTCATTTTTCTGATTGTACATATTGTAGGATTACATAGGTCATGCAGTCATATATGTACATGAGGTAATAATAACTGTTTCACTCTACTATCATTCCTTCCCCCATACCCCTTCCCCTCCCTTCACTCCCCTCTACCTGTTCTTCCCTATCCCCCATCCCCTGCTTTATTGTGAATTAGGTTCCACATATCGGAGAAAACATTTGGCCTTTGTTTTTTTCGGATTGCCTTATCTCACTTAGCATGATATTCTCTAACTCCATCCATTTACCAGCAAATGCCATAATTTCATTCTTCTTTAAAGCTGAGTAATATTCCATCATATATATATGTATATACACACACTGCCATATATATGTGTGTGTATATATATATATCATAGTGTGTATATATATGTATACGTACATATATATACACATATACGTATATATGTATATATATATATACCACATTTTCTTATTCATTTATTTGTTGAAGGGCGTTTAGGTTGGTTCCATAGTTTAGCTATTGTTTATTGAGCTGCTATAAACATTGATGTGACTCCATCACTATAGTATGCTGATTTTAAGTCCTTTGAGTATAAACCAAAAAGTGGGATAACTAGGTCAATTATCAAGAATACAAGCAACAATAAATGTTGACAAGGATGTGGGGAAAAAGGTGCACTCATACATTGCTGGTAGGAATGCAAAATGGTGCAAACAGTGTGGAAAGCAGTATGGAGATTCCTCAGAAAACTTGGAATGGAACCACCATTTGCCCCAGTTATCCTACTCCTCCGTTTATATCCAAAGCACTTAAAATCAGCATAGTACAGTGACACAGCCACATCAATGTTTATTTTTATCTTAATGAAAATCCTTCTATTGTTTCACCATTAAGAATATATTTACTGCATGTTTGGGGAATATATATTTTATTAAGTTAATGAAATTTCCCTCAATCCTAGATTTCTGGGAATTTTTAATCATAAAGGAATTTTGAATACCTTTGAAGTCTTCTTCTACACCTAATGGAATGAACACATGTGTTTGTTAATTTATTAGAATGAATTAAGAAAATACACCTTCTCATTGAACAACCACTACATTCTTGGGATAAACCCATATCTGTTCATTGTTTGGTTTAATTAGCAGACAGCAGGAATTGCTTTGCTAGTTCAACAGGATTTTAAACTGTTATTTCTGGTGGAGACTCTATGATAAAAACTACCAGACACAGCTCAGCAGTGCTCTGTGAAACAGTACCCAGTAGGCTTTGGAGATGAGGTGGCTAAAGGCTTCTTAGATGTTTCTTAAAACACTTTACCTGTATCAAGGGCATTAGAGATTCTAGAGTCAGCCTTAAAAAGAAGATTAGAAGCACATTTCTCTATAAAGAGTCGCTTATGGTATGAGCCACTTGGCCTGCTGCCGTAATTCCAAGGCGGGTGGTGCTGGTCACTGCACAATCTGCATATTATTCACTGCACAGACACACTGCAGGGGAAGCCTACAGGCCCCAAGCCCCCAGCTCTCCAAGTCATTCGCCAGTGTGTGCTGAGGCAGGAAGTGTTACCTAGGAAAGATGGCTTTGTCTGATTCAAACCAAGAAACCATTTGGGATAGGTTGTCTGCTCTTCTCCTTAAACCTAGTGGAAGAATATTCCAGAGCTTGCCCTGTGTCATCCAAAGTTAAGAGGACAGAATAGATTGATATTTGACTCACACTTAAAGTATAAGGGGCTGATGATGGGTTGGCTTATTGTTGACACCTAAGGCATCAGGAATCAGCCTTCTTCCCAGAGTTTGTCAGGATATGATGTTTCGAAGGTAAGGGAGAACTGATGTGAGTCCTGAAAAATTCAACCACCTGGAGGGACACATGGATGTCACAGAAAAAATGACTAAGGTCTAGCAAGGTTCCTAAGGGTTAAAAGGAATACGTGAGAAGCTGGAATGGAGACGTAGTTGTCTGCATCAAGAGAATTGCGAGCAAGAGATCTCAAGCAGCAGGTGAGGGAAGGAACTACTGAAAGAAACTACAACAATAAACATATTTTCAAAAACTCCTTAGAAAACAAAGCATTGACTTTAAGCATCTGTTAGACCTAGAGAGCACATGTGAGCTACAACAATGACATTATTTTGAGATTGGGTCTTGTTAAATTGCTTGGGCCCTCGCTAAATTGCTGGAGCTGGCTTTGAACTTGTGATCCTCCTGCCTCAGCCTCCTGAGCTGCTGGAATTACATACATGTACTACCATACCCAATCAAGTCTCAGTTTTGATGTGGAGCTTAACATTCAAATTTCTGAATTGATATTTTCTTTTATTTCAAATGTTTAATTACCAGGAACAACCAGAAAAATCATGAGTTGCATTTCTTTTATTCAGGAAAGAGAAGAGAGAAGACATTCCATCTCTCTGAATCTATTTTGAAGGACTAGTGGAAAACAAAATAAAGATGTTTTTTGTTTGCATCCTCTTGACTCTTGCTTTGTCAAAGTACTGATTATACTAGTACTATATTTAGGATTTTTACATCTCTGTTCATTTAATGGTATTGACCTTCAGTTTTCTGATACTCTTTTTAATCAAAGTTTTAATAGGCTTATCAGAGAAGGTGAGTAGCTTTTAATCATTCTTAAAATATTTTTAATTAAATCAAAGAGATGTTATCTGTTTCTTAAAGATTGGGCATGATATTTTTTGATAGGAGGAGATTCTTGAGTACTAATTCCATTTCTGTAGTAGTTGTGGTTATATTTAGGTCCTCTATTTCTTCTGGAGTCAATTTCAATAGTTTATGATTTTCTCAAAAATTTCCCTTTTCATGTAAATGTTTAAATTTACTCTCACAAAACTATTTATGATTTGGGTAGGCATGACTTTCTCTGGTGTGGATTTCAATCTCTTCCTCTCAGGGGGCATTTGGGGAGTTACATTTCCCCATTCCCTTGACGTTGAGCCTGACCATCTAACTTGGTTTGTCCAGTGCGATTTGAAAGAAAGTGGCCCATCTCCCCTTCAGTTGTTAGTGTAGAGTTAATTGCTAGTCATATTCAGATCTCTTGTATCCATATTAAATTTTCCTACTTGATCTCAATTTCTGAAAGTATGTATATATATATATATATATATATATATATATATATATGTGTGTGTATATATATATATACACACACACACACACATATATATCAACTTCTGAAAGTATATATGTAAGTATATAATTATATATATATATTTGTAAAAATATATATATATTTATGTTTAAATTTTCCCATGTGACTGTGGGTTTATCAGATTCTCTTCTATCTGATTTTTCTTTATGCATACAATTTTATAATAATTATATATTTGGTGGATCCTTCTTCTATCATTGTTAATGTCTTTCTTTAACTGTAGTAATAATTTTGCATTTTTTTTCTTTTTCCTGATAGGACTAGTAATAGCTTCTTTTTTGGCTATTTTCCTGTTTTATCTTTTCATGATAAAAAATCTATTTTTCTGTCTAATGTTTCCTTAACTTTGATCTTAAAAAGGAGCACAGAGTTGCCCCTGAAAAGTCATCTGTTAAGAAATCTCCCTTTGGGGGAAGTTTCCCTTTCCCTTTCCTATAGGTTGCTATTGTAAAAAATTTCAAATGAGAACAAAAAATCATATAATGGATCCCATAAACCCACACCCAGATTCCACCCATAAGAGGCATGCTTTCCATATTGTTTCAACCACATGTCCACATAATACTTTCTTGTCCATTTCTTTTTCTCCCCCAACTCCTCCTTTCTCTCCTCCTTCTCCTCTCCTCCTTCTTCATGAGTATTTTAAAATAAATCCCATAGCTAACTAATGACCAATTTCCCTCTCACCATATCTACCATACCATCTTCAAACTGAAGTTAATTTAAAAAATTAATTTCTTAAAAATATTTAATGATTTATATTCAGATTTCCCCAGTTGTCACAAAGTATCTTTGTACCATTTGTTTGTTCAAATCAGAATCCAAGAAGCCTCATTTCTTGCATTTTCTGTTGCCTTTTCTCTTTCATTATTTAAGATTTCCCTGCTCTTCTGTTTGTATTCGATCTGTTAGAAACCCAGGTTATTTTTCTTATAAAACATCCCATTCTTTGAATTTGGTTGTTTGCTTCTTCATGATAACATTTGTTTGTTTGTTTGTTTTCCTATCTCCTATAATCGCCGTAAACCAGAGGTTGTATTTCGAGACAGGTTCAGGTTTTGGTGTTGTTGGCAGGAATCCTAGGTAATGCGTACCACCAATTACACCACCATATTGGCACATAATGCCTGATGGTCTCACTTTTAACCATGTTCTCCTTGGTTACTCTGTTTGAAAGCTCTCCCTCCACATTCTCATAATGCTGTTAGCATGTGTTGATGATTTTTGCCTTGGACCTACAATTTCATTTGGGGCTGTGAATTACTGGTTTTCTAATTCTATCATTTCCTACATTTCTCGGCTAGAATTTTACAAAAAAGAACTTTTCCAATTAACTATTCAATTACTCGGAAATTCATTTTTATTCTGGAAAAGCAGAATAAAGTCTGTGTTCTTCCTCTTCTTCAGTTTTCTGAAGGCTAGGACTAGTCTTCTCCTATGGAATTAGGGAGATTTCTTTTCTCCGGTATCATTGGGACATCATGAATATCATAAATTAAATATAAAACTTTAATGAGTTGATGACTTTTGTTTAAATTTTTTGCTTATTTATATGTTTAACTTATTTCTGCCACATTGTTTCATGTTTTTCTTCCCATTTCTTTTCTTAGTTGTCTTTCTTCCTTCCTCTTTATCTATTGAATTCATCAATGGATCTTTGTTTCTTTTGTCTCTACTGATTAGTGCTTAGCTTTACTTCCTTAGCACATAAGCACTGGTTAAATTCCTTGGGGTTTGCATATTCCTTGAAAATAATACGAAGAACTTAGAACTTTTAAACTCTGATCTTCCATTCTTTTTTTGTTTGTTTTTTATTTTAATTTCACTTTTTAAAAGTCCATCAATTCTCATTTTTACTATTATATTTTTACAGCCAATACTAATTTATAATTACCAATGCATGAAAAATATTATTGCTTACTGTATTCCATGGCTTCTTTTTAGGTTAATTGCCTTCTTGAACTACATCCTTTAGCAGTTGCATGGTAAAAGCCTGTGAGTCAAAATTGCTTTGGGTATTTCTGCAAAAAATGACTTTGACCTTCTTGAGTGACAGTAATTTTGGTTATATAATTATAAGTTCACAGTTATTTTTCTTCACATTCTGAAGATATCACTATACTTATTTTGGCACCAATTGTCACTCATGACAATGTTTCTGCAAGTTGAATTTCATTGTTTATAAGTAATCATATTTAGGAGCTGAAATGTAAGATTGGAAAGTAAGAAAAGTTATGAATGGACACAATTATGTGGAGGAAAGCCAACAGAACCTACAGCATAAATATTTGAACTAAAGTTTAAGAATATATGTCAAGGTTGTCAGATAAGAGATAAAAATTAACAGTATATTTATATATCAGCTGTAAACAACTTCTGTGGCAAAGAAAATAGAATAGGTCAAGGAGCAAACCTAGAGAAAATGAAGATCATCAAGCCAAGAGTGCATGAAGTGGGCAAATACAGTCTATTAGGTTGGAAAGGAAGATGGGTACCAGATTACAGGAACAAAAACACAGGTTAAGGCATCTGAAGGACCGCTAGTACAACAAGCCATTAAATGGTAGAAGATCAGTTAAATGGTAGAAGAAATGAATAATCAGATGTATCATTTTAGAAAGACACTTTACTGAGAGATATAGGATGAGAGGAGGAGTCAAGACTGAAGTTAGGGAGAGTTTTGAGAAGACAGATGAAAAATGACAGCCTAAAAGTAGCTTATGGAAGGGTAGAGGCAAAAAGGAGGGAAGAGGGAACACAATTCCTGGAAGATACTGTGTGGTCAGAGACGTTTTTTTGTTCCAGATCTGAGAGATTTGACTGTGGTTAAGTGTTGATGGGAAAAAAACAGAGTCCGGAATGCAAGAAAAGAATGCAGATAGAAGATCAGGAGAGAAGAGGAAGGTAGGCCTTCAGATGGTGTCTGAAACTGGTCAGGATGAGTTTCAGAGCACAGATGGAGGCATGGGTCCCAGATAAAAGGGTGTTTTATCTTCCCCAGGTAGATGCCAGGCGGTGTGGTAGATATGGCCCAGGGAGGCTCAAAGAATTCCTATTTGATTATGCATAATTTTTCTGTAGAGTACAAGGCAAGACCATTTGCTGGGAATTAGGGAAAATAATTAATTTCCTTGGCTGCCTGGAAGTTCTTAATTTATATTTCCATGGAACATATGTCATACCCTTAGGACCTCCCCAGGAACTGGTACTAATTAAGACTTTTTAATAGGCCAACTGTAAGTGCTGTGTTTCATCATTTATTTCCTAATTTATGCTGCTTTCCAGCATGAAAATTGTTATGTTATTTGGCAAAACGAGACATCCATCCCTCTCTTTGCAACCATTGATGATGGAAGTCCCTACATTCTTCACCACCAGGGATTCCTTTTATGATATTTTCCCGTTAGCCCTCATGAATTTGAAAGATACAATCTACATTTATAAAGTAATAAACAGACGCATTTTTCTAAAATTAATTCTATGTAATATTTGTTCCTAGCCAAAGAAAGTAACTAATCGATGAGTATGTTTAATTAATCTAATCCCAATTAAAATTAAAGGATACATTGCAATAATTCGGTGCCTTCTTACTGACGATAAATGTAGGCTATTTTTTGGATTATTTTAAATACTGAAAGGAACTCTGAGTTCTCATTATTTCTTTCTTTCTTTTTTTTTGAACCAAGGATTGAACTCAGGGACACTCCACCACTGAGCCACATCCCCAGCGCCCTATTTTGTATTTTATTTAGAGACAGGGTCTCACTGAGTTGCTTAGGGCCGTGTTAAGTTGCTGAGGCTGCCTTTGAACTTGCGATCCTCCTGGCTCAGCCTCCCAAGTCGCTTGGATTACAGGCATGCGCCACCACCCCCAGCTTCATTATTTCTTAACAGAATCTTAGGAGAAAGACTACTGGCATGTTGTGACATCTTGTGCCCTTAATTTCATCATATTTTGTTTTCTAACCTTAACACTGCAGTGTTTTCTTTCCCAAACCAGAGATGTGAACCCAGTTGCTCTTCATGTATGTTGTCTTTGATTGATGAATAAAAATATTGATTTTGACTCACCAACACTACAACTACAAGGTTGACTTAGTAACTACTTAGTAAACCAGACCATCATTTACCAAATTGTTTTGTTCTTGAAAAAGACATTTCAACCCTCCTAATACCATGTAGTGATTGAGAGTTTTTAGTCTCTCTTTGAGGATAACAGTGATAACCTCATAATCAAGTAACTAAGGGTGATTTTACCTATTTAAATTCTAATGCCCTTGGCCTATACCCAAAGGACTTAAAATCAGATTACTACAGTGATGCAGCCACATCAATGTTCATAGCTTCTCAATTCACAATAGCTAGATTGTGGAACCAACCTAGATGCCCTTCAATAGATGAATGGATAAAGAAACTGTGGTATATATACACAATGGAGTATTATTCAGCCATGAAGAAGAATAAAATTATGGCATTTGTAGGTAAATGGATGATGTTGGAGACTGTTATGCTAAGTGAGATCAGCCAATCCCAAAATCCAAAGGCTGAATGGTCTCTCTGATAAGTGAATGATGATAAATTATGCTGGGGGAAAGGGTGGCAAGAATGGAGGAAGGATAGATAGCATAGAGGGAAGGGAGGGGTGGGGTCAGGGTGGAGGGGTAAGAATAATAACAGAATGTGTGACAGACATCATTGCCCTGTGTGCATGTATGAACGCACAGATGGTGTGACTCTACTTTGTGTACAACCAGAGAAACAATAGCTGTACTCCATTTGTGTTCAATGAATAAATAAGTAAATAAAAAAAATTAAATTCTAATGCTTTAAAATGTGATTAAAATCATGTAGGAAGAAGTCTATTCATTCAATAAAGACATTTTGTCCCCTTCTGATGAGACCCATAACATTCTTAGATGGAGATGTGGACCTGTACTCCAAACTGTCCTGTGCATCTTACATAAAGATAATAATACAGATAAATGTGGTGTTGTAAATTGCTATAATCGGAAAATTACAACACATTGCAACATAAAGGGTAGTATAGAATGCAATGAGGGATTTTAACAAAAGCCCCCAATGTAAATGGGGACCAGAAGGCTCCAAGGAAGTGCCATTTAAGCAGAAGTTTTAAGTGGGAGTAGGTTTTATTGGAGATGGACAGGGGTGAGAGGGATTTCCAGGCAGACCGAAGAGAATGTTTGAATGTTGTGTGGTGCATATGAGCTCTCTCACCCCTTGGTGCCCTCACCTAGGACCCAAGAGCCAGATGGGCATTTACAGGAGCTCAGGGGATATGAAATAATCACAATGAATATATCTCTGTTAGGGCTGTATTTCTGGACTCTAAGTTCATTTGCTAAAATGATTTCAGCAAAGGGTGACTCATTTACAGTAAACATTTTCCTTTTGACATTTTCTCAAATTAATTCCTAAGAAGGTGACAAAAGAAGACTAAGTGACCTGCTTTGGCTACAAAGAATGCTCCAACTCCTCAGTGTATACTATGTTGCAGGGACATGCTCCATTAGCTTCAGGAACAACTGAGAAACCCAATCATGATGATAAGAAAATTAAAATATAACTATTTCTGTCCCTCATATATTACTGGTGAGTCACACAGGTGCTACTTTCCAATCATCACAACCAGAGAGGGCTCATGATTCATTTGTGTTCATTGCTATTCTTCACCTTGACTGAGAAAATGAGATGAAAACCTTTGGTTGTCTGCCTCATTCTGTGTAACTGTTGCCCCTGGAGTGCTCTGGGGAAAGTTCTTTAGCCTCCCCTCCTAAGGAGGAAGGGTCTGACCCTAAATCTAATGTCACACTTCTTTAACTCCAAGCTTAAACTAGGAAGATCAGCACTAATATTTATAAAAGAAAAGCAGAACAAAATTAATGCATGCTACCCTTTTAGATACAGATGTGGACATATACTTAAAACTGTCCTGTGTATCTTATACAAAACAAATAATAATACATACAGATGTGGTATTATAAACCCATTCCTTCACTGAGGCATTTACCACTATCCCCCAGAAGCCTCAACAGACTTTATTGTCCTGTACTTATGCCAATTACAGTGCACTGTTTATCTTCCAAAGGAGAAGTGACTCTGATGAATCACAGAGATATTTCTGCCTAATGAATGGCTTGCTAAAAGTATATTTGTTCTCTGGTGGTGGTATGGTTTTGATCTGGAATGTTCCCCCAAGTTTCATGAACTTTTTCATCTCAGTGTATGTATATTTATTCGTAGGTAATACACATAAAATGCTATACTTAGATATTTATTTATTCATAGGTAATACACACATAGTGCTATACTTAAATATTTACTCACTGGGACTTTTAGGCAATGATTGGATCATGAGAACTCTGATCTCATCAGTGGATTAATCCATTGATGACTGAATGGACCGCTGCAGGTGGGACATAGCTGAAGGAAGCAGGTCACTGGGGACATGATCTGGAGGGGATCATCTTCCCCCCAGTCCTGTCCTCCCCCAACCCACTCTCTGCTTCTGAGCAGATTTCCTCCACCACACCCATCTGGCCATGATGTTCTGCCTCCCCTCGGGCTCAGGGTAATGAAACCAGCTGACCCTGGACTGAAACCTCTGAAATCATGAGCCCAAATAACCTTTCTCCAAGTTGTTTGTGTTAGGTGTTTTTGTCACAGTAACAAAAAGCTTGCTAGCACAAGCTCGATTCAGTCTTATCATTTCTCACCACCTCATTTTATATAATCAACCTCTTTTTAGACAAATAAGTTTTAAAATATATTTATGTCTGGGAACCCAAGACCTTGTAAGACACATGAAAACCACTAAAGCAGTACCTCCCAACCATTGATACACAGCCTCTGGGAGGTTCATATGATAATTACAACAGATCTACAAATATATATGCTCATAATGCATATTTCATACATCCATAAATACTGTTATTTTTCAAATGTGTAAAGGCCCCTGTGACAAAATATAATGCAATTCTAAAGCTTTACTGAATTTATTACAATTTTTTGTTCATTATATTTTTTAATAATAGGTAGAATGATCATATCATTTTTTAAAAATCAAAACTAAATTCTGATGCTTTAGAAATTTAGAAACTAATACTACATTGATTAAAGTCATTTTTCTCAGCTTTTGATCACACATCACTACCATTTTAAAAAAATAATTGCACTTGTTCATCTCAGTATATGTGTATTTATTCATAGGTAATACACATAAAATGCTATACTTAGATATTTATTTATTCATAGGTAATACACATAAAGTACGATACTTAAATATTTATTCACAGATAATATGCATATAATGCTGTACTCATTTATGTGTTTGAATATGCTTTACAATAGTTATGCAAAAGAAACTTTAAAACAGTGAGTTAAAAAGTAAATATCAGTTTTAAAAATTTATCCCAGTATGCATAGAATCTGGTAGTCCCATTGTGGAAGATCACTAGATAAAAAATGGAAAGCTATTAAGGATTATCTGTGGACACATGTGGAATTAAGTTAGCATTTCTGGGAGACACTGTACAGGTCAGTTAGACCTTGTGGAGAGGGCTTTTGGGTACTGCTGACTTATTAAATTTTCCACTGACTCTGACTGTTAGCATAGCAATAAATCACAAAGTCACATATCCACATTGTCTCATCTGTTTTACACATCAGCTCTGCTGTTTGGAAAGAATTCTATGCTGGAAAAGGCAAAATCTGTCTTGTGTACTCCATATTAACTGACCTGTATCTGGAGTAATGTCAATAGCCTGTTACATCCTTTGATTGCTCCACACTTTTCCAGTCCTGACAGTTGAGACCAGAATTCACACTCCAGAGTGGACTGTATGTTTGGATTGGTCCCTGTGGTGACATGCTGGGACTGAGGGTGACATTCCTGTCATGATCTCAGAGAAAAAATTTCTTATAAGAACACCAGACAGGTCAGCATCAAATCGATTCATGCATTTCTAAGTTGGAAGTAGAGGAACAATTTCATATCCCTCAAGGAAACTGGTTGTCTCTGTGGCAACAAGGAGATACTCTTATTTGTGGAACATGAGGAGTTTTAAGTAGATGAGGAAGAAAGATGAAAAACAAGGAGAGCAAGAAAAGGGGAGCCTGCTGCAGGGGTTGCTACAAGGATTAGCCAAAAGATGAATGTTTGAGAGTTGGTCATTAGGACAAGGGAATTCTGAAAGGTTGGACCCAGTGGTGGGTGGCCAGAGAAGGAAATTCTTAGGAGCAGAAGTCCTAACATAAGGAGGTTTTTCTGTTTGTTTGAAACATGGTAAAGGTCAAAAGATGGTGAGAATGAAAAGAATAAAAGTGAGATTCCCTAGCTAACCTTTTCTCACTGGGCTGGAGCAATACTAGTTTTGCAAAAGGCTTGCGAGGAGCATTAAATATAAATTTGTAGACTTTCTTATCTTGATCTGTCACCAAATGGAGATGGTAACTGCAAATGTTATGAGAACTGTGATCACTGGGATCATTTGAATTTTTTGAAAAATCACTGCATTTTAACACATCAAGGTTCAGTCTGCATTAACAAATATAAATGCATTTAATTAGAAGAATTGGGTGATTAGTAAATTGTTGGGAACTGAGTCTGAAGGATTAATTCTAAGAATACTATCACAGAACTAGCCCTCCAGGATAACCAGCACCATCAGGCAGAAGGGGATTGGGGAAGTTCCAAGAACAACTGATGACTGCAAGACCACACTAGCTCAGCCTCAATCTGTGCATCAAGAACTTTCCAAAATGGTTGACTCGAGAGCCCATCAACTCTGCTGGATCCACCCCAGAAGAACAGATAGATACCCTTGCATGCCTCATTCTCTTCACTTTGTTCTGAATCTGAGTCATGCACAAGTTCATCTGAATAGGAGAAGCCAAGTCATCCCTGCAACCTCAGTGTTATAGTCTCTGCATGTCAGAGGGCCCACCACCAGGGAAAACGGATGGGGAGTGAGTCTAGCCACTGCTAACCCTCACAAGAAGGAATTAAAGCATTGATATTTGCCTAGTTTTGAAGGAAAATTATATAATAAAAATTTAATTATTCTGATAGTGTTGTATTATTAGAGCAAAAAATATGAAAGAAATTAAATGACAGGAACAAAACACAAACAAAATTTTCATTAATTAAAAAAATGAAAAAGTTGTAAAAGGATATAAGCAGAGGGTAGGGAACATTGAGTGAGGAAAACAAGTAGAGGGAAATTGTTTTGTAGGAGGGAAAGTTTAAACAGTACAAAAAACAACCTAAGTGTCCATCAATGGAGGAATGGAGGAAGTATGGCTCCCAAACACAATGGAATACTATTCCACCATAAAAAAATGTATACCATCCTGTCATTTATGACAACATGGATGGAACTGGGGATCATTACGTTAAGTGAAATAAGCCAGGCACAGAAGGACAAATACCACATGATTTCACTCACATGTGGAATATTAAAAAGCCAACACTATAGAAGTTGAGAGTAGAATGGTGGTTACCAGAGCTGGGGAAGAGGGCTGGGGAAAGGCTGATCAAGAGGCATGAGCCACCATGAGATAAGAGGGACGAGAGTTGACAAGAATAGACTTGATATTTCATGAAACTAGAAGAAAGGACTTTGAAAGTTTTCATTATAAATAAAATAATAAATGTTTGAGGAGATATGTTTAACCTGGTTTCCACAGTTCAGATGTTTCAAAACAGCACATACTACTCCATTAATTTGCAAAATATCTATATTTTGATGTATAAGTTATAAACTAAACTGAGAACAAAGAAAAACCAAAAAAAGTATGTGAATTAGTAAATGCAGCAGCGTTTGCAATGAGAAACATTGCAGAGGCAAATGTGGGATCAGGTGTTTGGTGTCACAGTCTTGGTGACAATGACAGAACTTGGTGACTCATAGTCACCAAGTACCTCCACCTACTTGCACCATAATTTCTATAGAATACAAATACAGCTTTCTAGTAGAGAAGAGTAAACACTCTTAAACTGAAGAAGCCATAAACAAAGATGAAACTTCCTAGAAGAAATAACAGAAGCACCCATCTGAGCAGGTTCCATGGCTGCTCTCCCTGGAGCTCTCCCCTGGGATGAACCAGGTGGCTGAGATCACTCCTTACATTCTCTCTTTCCCTGTGGGCCTGTTTAATATGCCAAAAAGGATCCATTGCTCAGTGACTGTTTTTTACCTTCTTACTGCCTGTTCCTTTCTGTCTTTTCTGTGCTTGTTTTGAGTGCTCAGGATGTCTCATTAGAGTTTTACTTTGGGCTTGTGGATGTCAGTGTCCTGCTGACAGTGGCATACCCTTAGCTGGCAATGTAGCTACCATTTGCCAGCTCCTGGTGCAGCAGGTCTGGATAAGAGGAAGGGTTATATGCAGCTGAGAAATGGGCCCTACATGCAGTAGAAAGGCTGCCGACAGCTTGTTTCTGCCACTAATTAGCTGGGCAACTTCAGACAGCATCCTGCAAATTCTCAGAGCCTCAATTTCTTCCTATGTAAAATGAAAAGACACTTTCATGAGTGTCTTTAATGCTATCATTCTATGATGGAAGACTGAGAGTCAGAATGAGAAATGAAGACCAAAAATAACTGAAGAAAGAAATGCACAAGTACAGTGAAGAGAATAACAAGCCCAGGGGTCCATTCTCCATTTCTTGTGACTGTTGATGTCAATGATGAGAGAGAAAGGAAGCGCAGACACTCAGGTGTAAGCAGCTCCATGGATGGTCCAGTCCTTGGCTTATGCACCCCACTTTCATGGTTTGTTTGCACCATTCTTTAATGATTCATTAATCCACTTCTCACCTCATTTAAAAAGTGCACCGTACAAAGCAGCACTGTTACCTACCACTTTGGCAGCCCAAGACAGCCTGTTTTCTGTCTCTTGGAACAGCTAGCTGTGGGCTCTGATTACTACCCAGTATTCTGTCCCTTTCAGTGCACAGGGAACCCCTGCAATGTGCTGAAAGCTTGGACCTGCTTATTGCTCTATGTGTCTGTGTTAACCCTTTGAAGTGCACAGGCTAGAACCTACAGAAACCATAAATCATTTTGATAGTGAGGAATGGAGCCTGCTTCCCTAGAACAAGTCCAGATGATACCTTGCAATACTGTATTTTAATCACTAGCTGTCTGCAGCCCACACACCTAAAGAAATACCCATCTACAAGCATTGCTGCTCTCTTTCATCCCCACTTTCTTCCTTTTCCCTTCCTCTCAGTATGTCCTCACCCATCAATCAGTCCAAAAGAATCACATGAGAAAGATGTCTTTTCAAACAAAGGTATTCTCCCCTCTGTTCAGGCTAACCTGCAAACTGGAAGTATTCATCAATACTTAATAAGGTAATTTATACTGAGCCTTCAGCCAAGGTTCTCAAAGGGCTTTGCAAGCATTGCCTCATAAATCTTTACCCAAGAACATTATTATTGTATCAAAGACAGAAAAACGAAGACACAAAATTGTTAAGAAGTGTCTCCGAGTCCCACGCTGAAGGATACTACATAATGTTTAAGCAAGCTCTGCACCTGCAAGCCAATGAGGCATAGGAGAGAATGGGCCCAGGGCCAAGATCAGGAGTGCCACGCTTTGTCCTCTCAAATGTGGCCTGGTGCTGGCCTTTTCTGCTCACTCACAGCTCACCATCTTTGGAAGGCAGTGCTTCCCAGGGAGTCTGCTTCCTCTCCCAAATTCCTGATGACCAGCCACACCCGGTGATTTTCAATCTCTCTTCCCTCTTCCCTGGGCCTTCAACTCCTATTAGTTCTGTCTCCAAAATCTCTACTGAGCTCCATATCATTCTCTTTTGACTCTTACCACCTTTAGTTAAGTCTTCATTTTATCTTTCATGTGAATGTTTACATACACCTTCTAATTATAATTTTTACCATTTCTGTCCTGCCTGGAGCATCTTTTATTTCACCTCCTGGAGTGATACTTCTAGAATGTAAATCTGAAAATGTCTTTCCCCTTCTTATGAAAAAGCATGATCTATCTTTAATCTGAGCAATCTATTGAAGTTGCACTCACAACACACACACATATTTTGTGATTTGACAAGTCTCTTCCTTTTCTTGTTTTCGAGGACTGCCTGGGGGTATTGCCTTACACAGGTGCATCATGTAGTCCTCTGTGCTACTGCCTGCCTAGGCAACCCTAGGCCCATCTGCACTCATACTACTGTTCAGGTAAAGCCCCATCACTCCACTTGGACCCCCACCTATATTGCCTGGGCTGCCATTCCAAGCTCAGGGTTATATGTGCATTGCTCTGCTGTGATGTGGATTGGAAACTGAATTTCTATGCTTTAAGTTAATTTCTTCCTAGGACCCTATGCTTATTTTCTGATGTGTTAGTCTTCTTTTGTCTTTCCCCAAATAGTCTCTCTTCTATCTCCTACCTCAGAGTGGCCAGCTCAAAGACACATTCTCCCAATGTGCCCTTGGAACCATTTCTCCCTTGTTCTCTTATTCTCTTGCTAGCTGGACTCAGAAGCAAATATTTCTTCCCTTGAGGTGAATTCTCTCTCAGGTGCCTCTGGCCCTTCTTGTGGTTAACTTCTCTTGGTGGCTTCCAGAATGGCAGGCATTCCTTTAAATTTCTAAGACCCTGTTGTTATATTATGTGAGGTCTTTTCTCTGGAGTCTCCTTAGCTTCCATGAATATTAAAACAAATAGTCACAAAAGGATTTCCATCAAAAGAGGATTTCCATCATGGGTTTCCCATATCTCTGTTGTTTCTTAGGTTCCACTGTGGCCCCAAATTACATTTTGATTTCCCTCAAAATCTGCTTGATAAAACTTCAAATTTCTTGGTAAAATGCACAGAGTCCATTAAAGTCCAGCTCCTAGTGTCTTTCCAGTTTCATATCATCCCTCATCCTCATTGTCCTGACGCCCCAGCTACCTGAACCTCAGAGCATTTCTCCATTAATCTCACCCTTTCGGGACAGAGTGTTCAGACCTGGAGTGTCTTTTCTGCAACCCCTGTCCAGCAAACTCTTACTCCAATGTCAAGGCCCAGTTCAAACGTTACCTCCTTGAGAACCCCTCCCAATCTCCTCCAGGGGAGATTGTTGCTCTTCCCTCCGCTTCTTCAGAGTCTTGTGTTTATCCTGGTATAACATCACTAAGACGCTGCCTCCTGCCTTCTTCAGTAGCCGTGAGCTCCTCCAGCACAGAGAATTAATTTACCTTTGAGATTCCAATGCTTATCATGGTGCCTGCCATAAATGTGAGATGAAGACAGCTAAGCAGTTCAGACACTAAGCAGATTCTCAGTGCACAGGTAAGGATTTTGCTAAAACAACATTATGGGAGGAAGACTTTTTAAACTCAAGGATCTTAGTTGTTGCCTGTACCAGCTGAGGAAGAAATAGCTCATTTAAGCACATCAGTAGTATTTCCCACCATGTGCTTCTCAACTTGCAAGAATGACCTACATGATTCAGAAAACATGCTGTCTTTGGACATATTTCATATTAGTGTGTCACTGAGTATTTTGCTCATTAAGATTTTCTTTACAAATGTTAAAGAAAACCGGTTTAGTCCTATAGGCAATAACATTTCCAGAATATGCTAGGATTCATCATATCATGGTTCATGATTAACTGGACTTAAGGTAAATGCATGACATATAGAGAAGATTACTATGGCATGGTGACCCCATAATGCAGTGGTCGTTTCTTCCCCTTGAGTCCAGCTTTCCCGCACTGGGTGATTAAGTAGGGAAACACCAACTGAGGTATTAAAAGGAAAAGAAAAATTGTGAAAATCATGCTGAATTTAATGATGAATGTTGTGATACTTATTAATGATGTTTCCTAAACATGTCCAAGTCTCCATCTTCTGGGCACATGGAGGGATTACACTTTCTAACTGACTTATGGTGGATTGGGGCCAGGAGATTAGTTCTGGCCAATATGGCAGATTATTTAGCTGAATCATTTAGCCATCAGTGTGGGACCCTCAGAGCTCTCTTTTCCTCTGCGTTGACAACTAACAATTCTCCATATGGTAACGTCTCTGTCAATATGGGTCCCCAAGTGAAGACAATGTGGAGGAGAACTCCCAGCTGACCTATGATTTACATGTAGCACAAGAGAAATGCACCTCTACTATTGTAAACCATTGGACATAACTTAGCCTAACCTAAGTAATACAGAAATTTCTAATGCCTCTGGAATCCTCAAGGAGAGAATTATATTAGGCAGGTAGATATATGAATTTGGAATGGAGGCTACAAAAATAGAGTGGCAGCAGTCTGAGTATCCTGGAAGTTAAAACTATAAGAACATATGAAATTACCAAAGGAGGGTGCTATGCTGTTGCTCTATCCTAAGTGAGTTAATGTATAACCCATAGAAAATGCTCAGTAACTGTCAGTAGCTGTGGACCGAGGATGAAGCCTTGGGAAATATCAGCATTTAAAGAAAATTGAGAAAGAATGTCAGAAACAATGGAAGAACTACAGAACCTCACCACTTTAAATCCTCTATGGAACAAGGCAGGTATAAAGAAATGAGATATGTCATATAAAGGAAATTTTAAAAACATTAAAAGCAGGTTTGAGGATAAACTGGGATTTCTTTTAGCACCTTTATAAAAAGGTCAGTGATAGATGAAGCAATGGATTAGTGAACAACAGTCGAAAGCCTATTGGTGGTGAAATGCAGCTTCTTCAGGATGGAAGCACACCGTCCAGGCTGACTGTCTCTCTTCCACAATCCTGACACTGCACCAGTCTTCAAACTGAGGAAAGCCTTCATTAGCCAAGAATTCATCAAGTCCCACAGCAGAAAAAGGGGTGATGGAGCTGCCTCAAAGCCTCAGTGAGAGAGACCATATCCTCAAACCAAGAAAGATGTGGAGTGCAGGGAGAGGGGTTTGACATCAAAGCCCAAGAAAGACCCTTGTTTAAATTAAGTAGAGCTTTTCAAAGTGAAGAATATGGAGAAGGTGTGAAATTATTTTATATTTTAATCTAAAGCTTTTTGCTCCCTTAAATAGTTATGTCATCTTTAATTTAATGCTATGCTATGTTTAGAGAGTTGCATTCTCTATGAGTGGGAAAGCATGCATAGCCAGGGCTTGATCAACGGTTTCCCTGTGAGAACTAACATTGCACCCTAACACCAATAGCTCAGGAATCTCATAACCTGTTCAGAATCTCTCTTCTCAGGCACAGGCTTACAAAGAGAAGTAATTTTGACATTGTACTACTTCCAAGTGGACTCAAAGATCTTCTTTCATTTTTTTTAAACCAAGATTAAGCAAACAGTTTTAGGTTTTCCCTAAAACCTCAGTTCCCCAAGGGCAGGATCATTTTCTAAACAGAAGGGAGACTCAACCCAGTTTTACCTTCCAGCATCAGGAGGCCAAAGAGATCTTGAATAAGTAGAAAAGTTTATATCTTCAGGTCTTCCTTCTACAACTCCACTCCAGAAAGGTGGGCCCCTATGCCTTCTCTATGCCTCCATCTGGACCTTGATGGCCTTCAGAGATGGATAGAAATGACAGTAGCGGTGGTTCTAGTGTTGATCAATAATCACCACCAAGACACAAATATGTATTCAGGGATTATGTCAGGCATTTTAAAACAGTATCTCTAATCCTTTGAACAATACCGTAAGCTGGATTATATTACTTCCATTTAATATAACTCAATATTCTGAGCTTTTAAAAACCATATTATTTCATTCAATGCTCACACCAATGCTATGGGGTTAAAATATTATTTTACAGGTAAAAATAATTTACGAGAACTAATTCATTTCGGTTCATTTAAGATATTAAAGAGCAAAACCAAAATCCACATTAAATTGCTATTAAATGCTTTGGATGATCTACTCTCAAAAGCTAAATCCATGAGCCATCCTCATCACACATACCTGAATATATGTCTTTTCCTCTCCTAAACTTTTGAACCTCTTGAATATAACTGAAATCAGATAGCACTGAAATTGGAATTTTTAAAATTAATATTATTTTTAGTTGATAAATTTTAATTGTATATATTTATGGGGTATAATATGATGTTTTGATATATGCATACAAAGTGGACTGATTGAATCAAGCCAATTAACATAACAATCACCTCACTTCCTGATGTTGTTTGGATCTTGATGGTCGCTGAAGGGCCCAAGTGTTAGAGCCTAGTCCCCAGTTTGGTGCTAATGAAAAGTGGTAGAAACCCTTAAGAGGAGGGGCCTTGTTGAAGATTTTGGGTCATTGGAGGCATGCCCTCAAGGGAACCGTGCAACACCAGTCTCTGGCTCTCCTTGCTTCATGGCTACCTTGAGGTGAGGGCTTCTTCCACCACCTTCCCCTGCCATGATGTACTGCCTCAGCACAAGCCTCAAAACAACGGACCAGCAGACCATGAACTGAAATCTCCCAAAATGAACCAATAGAAACCTTTCTTTCTTTTTTTCTTTTTTTGGGGGGTTCATTGTACACAAATGGAGTACAACTACCATTTTTCTGGTTGTACACAAAGTAGAATCATACAATTTGCATATTCATATATATACATAGGGTAATGATGTTTGTCTCATTCTATTGTCTTTCCTTCCCCACCCCCTACCGACCCCTCATTTTCCTCTATACAATCCATCCTTTCTCCATGCTTCCCTTACCTTCCCCTATTCCCATTATGTGTCATCAACCACTTATCAGAGAAATCATCCAACCTTTGGTTTTTTGGGATTGGCTTATTTCACTTAACATGACATTCTCCAACTCCATCCATTTACTTGCAAATGTCCTAATTTTATTATTCTTTATGGCTGAGTAATATTCTATTGTGTATATATACCACAGTTTCTCTATCCATTCATCTATTGAAGGGCATCTAGGTTGGTTCCACAATATAGCTATAGTGAATTGGGCTGCTATAAATATTGATGTGTGTGCATCACTGTAGTATGCTGATTTTAAGTCCTCTGGGTATAGGCCAAGGAGTGGGATAGCTGGGTCAAATGGTGGTTCCATTCTGAACTTACGAAGGAATCTCCATACTGATTTCCAGAGTGACTGCACCAATTTGCAACCCCCACCAGCAATGTATGAGTGTACCTTTTTTCCCACATCCTCACCAACACCTATTGTTGTTTGTATTCTTGATTATAAACATTCTAACTGGGGTGAAATGATATCTTAGGGTAATTTTGATTTGCATTTCTCTTATTACTAGATATATTGAACATTTTCTCATGTATCTGTTGATTGCTTATCAATCCTCTTCTGTGAAGTGTCTGTTCATTTCCTTAGCCCATTTATTGATTGGGTTATTTGTATTCTTGGTGTAAAGATTTTGAGTTCTTTAAAAATTCTGGAGATTAGTGCTCTATCTGAAGTGTGTGTGTGGAAAAGATTTTCTTCCACTCTATAGGCTTTCTCTTCACATTGTTGATTGTTTCCTTTGCTGAGAAAAAGCTTTTTAGTTTGAATCTATTCCAATTATTTATTCCTGCTTTTATTTCTTGTGCTTTGGAAGTCATGTTAAGGAAGTCTGGTCCTAAGCTGATATGATGAAGATTTGGACCTACTTTTTCTTCTATTAGGTGCAGGGTCTCTGGTCTAATTTCTAGGTCCTTGATCCATTTTGAGTTGAGTTTTGTACAGGGTGAGAGATAGGGGTTTAGTTTCATTTTGCTGCATATGGATTTCCAGTTTTCCCAGTACCATTTATTGAAGAGGCTGTCTTTTCTCCATTGTATGTTTTTGGCTCCTTTGTCAAGTATGAGATAACTGTATTTATGTGGGTGTGTCTCTGTGTCCTCTATTCTGTACCATTGATCTACCTGCCTATTTTGGTGCCAATACCATGCTGTTTTTTTTACTATTGCTTTGTAGTATAGTTGAAGGTCTGGTATTGTGATACCACCTGCTTCACTCTTCCTGCTAAGGATTACTTTAGCTATTCTGGGGTCTCTTATTATTCCAAATGAATTTCATAACTACTTTCTCTATTTCTATGAGGAATGTCATGGGGATTTTAATTGGAATCGCATTGAAATTTGTATAGCATGTTTGGTAATATGGCCATTTTGACAACATTAATTCTGCCTATCCAAGAACATGGGAGATCTTTCCATCTTCTAAGGTTTTCTTTAATTTCTTTCTTTGGTGTTCTGTAGTTCTCATCGTAGAGGTCTTTCACCTCTTTTGTTAAATTGATTCCCAGGTATTTTAATTTTTTTGAGGCTATTATGAGTGGGGTAGTTTTCCTAATTTCTCTTTCAGAGGATTCATCACTTATGAATAAAAATGCATTAGATTTATGAGTGTTGATTTTATATCCTGCTACATTACTGAATTAATTTATGAGTTCTAGAAGTTTTCTGGTGGAATTTTTCAGTTCCTCTAAATGTAGAATCATATCATCTGCAAATTGTGATAGTTTAAGTTCTTCTTTTCCTATTTGTATCCCTTTTATTTCTTTAGTCTCTCTTATTGCTGTGGCTAGAATTTCAAGGATGATGCTGAATAGAAGCAGTGAAAGAGGGCATCCCTGCCTTGTTCCAGTTTTTAGAGATACGGCTTTCAGTTTTTCTCCATTTAGAATGATGTTGGTCATGTGCTTAGCATAGTAGCATTTACATTGTTGAGGTATGTTTCTACTATCCCTATTTTTTCTAGTGTTTTGAGCATGAAGAGGTGCTGTATTTTGTCAAAGGCTTTTTATGCATCTATTGAAACAGTCATGTAATTCTTAACTTTAAGCCTATTGATGTGGTGAATTGCATTTATAGATTTCAGAATGTTGAACCAACCTTGCATCCCTGGGATGAAACCCACTTGATCATTGTGCACTATCTTTTTAATATGTTTTTGTATGCAATTTGCTAAAATATTGTTAAGAATTTTTGCATCTATGTTCATTAGGGGTATTGGTCTGAAATTTTCTTTCCTCAATGTGTCTTGGTCTGGTTTTGGTATCAGGGTGATATTAGCTTCATAGAATGAGTTTGGAAGGGTTCCTTGCTCTTCTATTTCATGGAATACTTTGAGGAGTATTGGAATGAATTCTTCTTTGAAGCTCTTGTAGAACTCAGCTGAGAATCCATCTGGCCCTGGACTTTTCTTGGTAGGTAGGCTCTTGATGCCTTCTTCTATTTCATTGCTTGAAATTGGTCTATTTAAATTGTGTATGTCCTTCAGATTCAGTTTGGTTGGATCATATGTCTCTAGAAATTTGTTGATGTCTTCAAGATTTTCTATTTTGCTGGAGTATATATTTTCAAAATAGTTTTAATTACGTTTTGTATTTCAATAGTGTCCGTCGTGATAGTTCCTTTTTCATCTCGAATTCTAGTAATCTGAGTTTTTTCTCTTCTTCTCATTGTTAGTGTGGCTAAGAGTTTATCAATTTTTATTTTTTCAAAGAACCAACTTTTTGTTTTGTCAATTTTTTGAATAGTTTCTTTTGTTTCAATTTCATTGATTTCAGCTCTGATTTTTAATTATTTCCTGTCTTCTACTACTTTTGGTGTTAATCTGTTCTTTTTCTCTGGCTTTGAGCTGTAATGTGAGGTCATTTATTTGTTCACTTTTCATTCTTTTATTGAATGCACTCCATGCAATGAATTTCCTCTTAGTACTGCTTTCATAGTGTCCCAGAGATTTTGATATGTTGTATCTATGTTCTCGTTGACCTCTATGAATTTTTTCTATTTCCGCCCTGATGTCTGATCATTCAATAGTGTATTATTTAATCTCCAGGTGTTGGAGTAGTTTCTGTTTTTTATTTTATTATTGATTTCTAATTTCATTCCATTATGATCTGATAGAATGCAAGGTAGTATCTCTATCTTTTTGTATTTGCTAAGAGTAGCTTTGTGGCATGACATGAGGTCCATTTTAGAGAAGGATCCATGTGCTGCTGAGAAGAAAGTGTATTCACTCGTTGATGGATGGAATATTCCATATATGTCTGTTAAGTCTAAATTATTGATTGTGTTATTGAGATCTATGGTTTCCTTGTTCAATTTTTGTTAGGAAGATCTGTCCAATGGTGAAAGAGGTGTATTAAAGTCACCTAGTATTATTGTGTTGTGGTCTATTTAGTTTCTGGAATTAAGAAGGATTTGTTTAACATGCATGGATGTGTTATTGTTTGGGGCATAAATATTTATGATTGTTATGTCTTGCTGATTTATGCTTCCCTTAATCAGTATGAAATGACCTTCTTTATCCCTTCTGACTAACTTTGGCCTGAAGTCTGCTTTATCTGAAATGAGAAGGGAAACCCATGCTTTTTTACTGAGTCCATGTGCGTGGTATGTTTTTTCCCATCCTTTCACCTTTAGTCTGTGGGCCTGTTTTTCTATGAGATAAGTCTCATGAAGGCAGCATGTTGTTGGATTTTTCTTTTTAATCCAAGCTGCCAGTCTATGTCTTTTGATTGCTGAGTTTAGGTCGTTAACATTCAGGGTTATTATTGAGATATGACTGTGTTCCTGGTCATTTTGGCTTATTTTTGGCTTTTAACTTGGTTTGGTTTCTCTTTTAATTGGCTATTCCTTTAGGGTAATTCCTCCCTTTGCTGACTTACATGTTGTTTTTCATTTCTTCCTCGGAATATTTTGCTGAGAATGTTCTGTAGTGCAGACTTTCTATTTGTGAGTTCTTTTAGCTTTTGTTTATCATGGAAGGATTTTATTTTGTCATCAAATCTGAAGGTAAGTTTTGCTGGGTATAAGATTCTTGGTTGGCATCCGTTTTCTTTCAGAGCTTGAAATATGCTGTTCCAGGCCCTTCTTGCTTTTAGGATCTGGACTGAGAAATCTGCTGATATTCATATTTCAGGTCCTTTTTTAAAAATCAGGTTATTTGTTTTCTTACTATTGAGTTGCTTGAGTTCTTTATACAGATATATAGATATATCTTTATCGTTGGATATTCATTCCTTATCAGACATAGGGTTTGCCAATGTTCTCTCTGTGGTCCTTTCTTCACTCTGTTCTTTGTTTCCTTTCTTGTGCATAATCTTTTCAGCCTGATACAATTCCATTTGTATGCTCTTGCTTTTGTTGCCTGTGTGTCTGGGGTCATATCCAAAAATCATGGCCTAGACCAATGTTGTGGAGCTGTCCTCCTATGTTTTCTTCCAACCATCCTATATTTTCAGGCCTTACTTTTAATCCATTTGAGGTTGACTTTTATGCATGTTGTGAGGTAGGAATTCATTTTCATTCATTTGCATGTGAATATCTTGTTTTCCTACTGCCATTTCTTAAGGAGGCAGCTCTTTTCCTGTTGTGTGTTCTTGGAATCTTTGTCAAATCTAATGGATATCAGGGTCTGTGGTGTGGCTCAGTGGTAGAGCACTTGCCTTGCACATGTGAGGCACTGTGTTTGATCCTCAGCACCACATAAAAATACATAAATAAAATAAAGATTTTTTTTTAAAGAAGTTTTAAAAAAAAGTTAATGGACATCAAATGTGAGTTTTATTTCTGGGCTTTCTGTCCTGTCCCATTGGTGTCTGTTTTGATGATACTACCATGCTATTTTTATTAGAATAGCTTTATAGTATGTTTTGAAATCAGGGAATGTGATGCTTTTGAGTTTTTGTTCAAGACTGGCTACTCAAGAACATTTGCTCCATAAAAATTTGAGGATTTTTTTTTTATTTCTATGAAAAATGACATTGTAATTTCGGTAGGGATTGCACTGACTCTATAGATCACTCTGTAGGATACTTCTGGTGATAATTGAATTAGTAATAGTGGTAGAAACAATCCTGATTGTTTCTAATGATCAAAACTTAATTTCTGAGTTAGTGAATAGCATAAATATTTTAAAGTATATGAAAAGAAGTCAATCAACACTTTTATAATTTTTACAAAATAACAGATTTTCTTATTATTCCCAGTGTCTGTGCCATGCTATCTCACCCCCTGGAGTATTCCTACTCAGTCTTCTTTTTGCTTGTACCACCTCCAACTCCAGTCTTGGCACTGAGTGGGAATAGCTCATTTTGGATTTTACACCTCTTTGTGGTCATGTTCTTTGTCTTTTTTCAATAGGTCTTGCTTGGCTTCTACCACCAGTGTTTCCTTGATCCAAGGCCACTCTTAACTTAGGCTCTCATTCCATCAAAGGCAAGGGTAATGTATTTCTAAGACCACTGTAAAAAATTGCCACGAACTTAACCGCTTAAGCAATAAAAACATGTTGTATTGCTTAAATTCTTGAGAACAGAAATTTGTGATGAGTTCTATTAGACAAATATCAAGATAGTGAGAGAGCTAATTTTTTTTTTAATGTTTGAGAAGAACATATTAGCTTCTTCAGAAAAACAAAAAGCAATAAGGACATTCATAATGAGAAGTTGGCTAACCTACTTGTGGAGCCAAGAAATCCCACCATCTGCTATCTAGGAACTGGAGACCCAGAGAAGACAGTGCTCTAATTCTAATCCTAGTCAAAGTGCTTAAGAAGAAGGGCAGTCAATGGTTTAAATCCCAGTCCAAGGGGCAGGAGACAG
The DNA here is from genome assembly GCA_020662805.1 of Glaucomys volans. Taxonomy (NCBI): domain Eukaryota; kingdom Metazoa; phylum Chordata; class Mammalia; order Rodentia; family Sciuridae; genus Glaucomys; species Glaucomys volans. The sequence goes on along the minus strand of JAJEJO010000719.1, from coordinate 880,045 downwards.
CTATGTGTCAGTTCAATTACGCAGAGAAAGCAAATTCTCCCTCCTCTGAGGGTTTTTGTTTTTGTTTTTGTTTTCTATGAAAAATATTATTTTTTAAATTCAGACCTTCAAAGGATTGACTGACCCACATTGAGAAGGGACATCTTACTTCATTCATTCTAATGATTCAGGTGCTACTCTAATTCATACCCATCCTCAGAAACCCACCCAGAAATGTTTAATCTGGTCACTGTGAGGCCTAGTCATATCAATACACAGGATTAACCATCACAGAAGGAATTTGTTTCCTTGCCTTTTGTAGTTTCTAGAGGCTGCCTATCTTCCTTGACTGTGGTCTTTCTCCCTTTCTTCAAACCAGCTTCAGTCAGTTGAGTCTCACATCTCCTCTGGCTCTGATTTATCTTCTGCCTCCTTCTAGTGATTACATCACACCAACTCTGATAACCCAAGATAATCTTGTTTCAAAATCAGCTGATTATCAACCTTATTTCTATCTGAAAACTTAATTCCCTTATGCTGTGTAGCATAATATCTTCACAAGTTCTAGACATGCGGACATGGATACCTATAGGCCTCTGTCTCCCATAGCAGGGCAAATGATCATGCAGATGGAAAGGGTCGTGAGGAGCAGGGATCAGGGAAAGTGCAGCATGTTGACTGAACCTGTGGCCTATGCAGAGACAGAACTGAGTTCGGATCCCAGCCCCACCATTTACAATCACATGACATTTTAGCAGATCATTTCACATTGATGAGATCAATTCCATCATTTGTAAGTGTGCATAAAAGTCTGCTAATAAATAATAAGATAAATTCGAATGGTTTAAAAACTTAAGAATAACAATGATAGTGAGATGGGGTCAGCACAGATAGTAAATGATCAGGTCAATGATCAGGTTGGAAAGATGAGGGCTAATTGGCTAATTATCAAAGAAAAGAAAATGGATTGCTAACACCTCCTCCCAACACAAGGAATTGCTAATGATCACCCCCTGGGATGCTCTTTTCCTGCCCTCAAGCAGGTGGGGAGGGAGAGGAAACCTGGGATCTATAAAAACACAAGACACACCCACTTCCATGGATACCCAGTTCTGGGTCCTCTTCTCTCCAGAGAAGTCTGTCTCTGTCTCTCTCTCTTAAATAAAACTTGCTTTCTACTCTTGCCTTAGCATTTTATGGGCATTTAATCTTTCAACACCATGGGAACAAGGACCCAATCTTGATTTTCAATACAAGTATCAATAGTACCTACCCTTTTTTTGAGTTTTCAAGTAAGTTCTCAGTACAGTCGCAGCTATGATGATGATGATGTAGCTGAGAGTCAGAGGTAAGGTTCAATGAATTAACAGTCACAAAAGAGATTAAAATCAAAGGGTTACCATAGCAAAGCTCTGGAGCCTATGGTAATCTTAGTAATAAGTACCCTAAACTGTCCAGAAGGTGCTTGCTCCAGTTAAAGTCTAGGAAAATACACCCTCTCGGCTTAGGTATGTACTGCATCTTATTCTACTTCCCCCGTTCCTTTAGAACTTCAAAGACCATTGTTCACACTGAAAGTGACTCTTCAAGGTCATTGTCTCCAGGCAGCATCTGGACATGCATAAAGAATTTCAAAGTCAAACCCAAATTATCAGGGCTTGAGACCCAGTCTCTAGATGTCTCCTTGTTACCTACATGGTTGGGCAGAGGCCATAGTCTTGAAGTCCTTAAAAAAGAAATCCCTAGTTAAAATATGCCCTCTTCATCTTACAGAGAACATCCTTGTGGAGTAGTTCAGCTAATGGCACATTAACTGACAGAAATGATTTAGCAACGGTCATCAGATAATAAGATAATGACATCTTGGGTTTCAGGGAGAGACTGACTAGGGGTGAATATCTCCAAACTAATTAGACAAAGTGGACAACTATACACTTAAACAAGCTGATAATTAAATGAAAGTATTAAAGTATTAAATTAAATTGCAAACATTTCCTTTTTTCCTTATTCCTTTAATAAGTAGGTTTCTTATTTTAAAATTTACCCTGTATGCTAAATTATCTGCAGTGTTTCACCCTACTTGACCTGTCTCCAGGGCTCATTTAAAATATGGTACCATAATTATAAAATCTAAACACTGAAAGCAGAAATCATCACTGGTTGGCACTTTTGCTGCCCTTCACATTCCCCACCCCGTGACAGGCAACTGCAGAATTGTGGTCAATTTTGTTCCATGAGCAGACACAAAAATTCAGTCAGGAATGGCCCACAAGATGAAACTGAGCCGACTTTCCTGGTGAACTATAGCAATTTTGTTAAATTGCTGCAGTTGTTACTACCAAAGAACAAGAGCAAAACCAGTAATATCATACCATAAACTGAAATATTCTTTTTAAAAATTACTATTAATTTGTTAAATACATAGATAATTAAAACATTTCACAGAAGATTTAATAACTCTTTAACCACACCTTGAAATCTTAGTAGCTGCTTTTTTTCCTTATCTCTTTTTATATATCTAAATACATAAGTCTACACATAAAGAAATGAATATTATTATTATATACTAGTTGGAATCCTGAAAAAACAAGATAACTTTAAAACGTTAATAGAGAAAGCATATGAATGTAAGTCACAAAGTATGAAATCCAGATGGTTGATAAACATTTAAAAACTACAAATCAAAGCAATGTAAATCTAAAAGTTTCCACTGGGGCATCAGTTGTCACAGATCTGTTAGACTTACACTGGAAAGTGTGCAGTGAGGTTGATATTCTCACTAAACAGTGAAAGAGTGGCAAATGGATACATCTCACAACAGACTTCAAGGAATTCAATAAATATTCATACCTAGTTGTATTATCAGTATTTATTAGTTGTAATTTAAAATATAGTACACAAATATTCATCTCATTACAATAATAATAAATTGAACATTATATACTTATAAAGGACTTAATATAAATTGTATGATTTAATAGGATATATAATAATTAAAATGGAAGTCTTCCAAGTGGGTAAGTGGGTTAAAAGGACAGCATTATACAAAAACATATCTTCTAGGTGGGAGGTTGCTATGGATTTCTATTTTCTTCTCTGGGCTTTTCTAAATTTTATACATTTTCTACAATAAACAGTTTTTACATTTGTAATTAAAGAATATTTACAAAACTAAGAAACTTTGTGCATTAGGAATAAGCAAAGATTTCTTTAAAAGGACACTCCATTCTTCTCTCACTTCACTTATCAGGGAAAACATTCAGCCTTTGTTTTTTGGGGATTGGCTTATTTCACTTAGCATGATAATCTCCAATTCCATCCATTTATCTGCAAATGCCATAATATTCTTCTTTATGACTGAGTAGTATTCCATTGTATATATATACCACAGTTTCTTTATCCATTCCTCTGTTGAAGGGCATCTAGGTTGGTTCCACAGTCTAGCTATTGTGAAGTAAGCATCTATAAATATTGATGTGGTTGTGTTACTGTAGTATGCTAAATTTAAGTCCTCTGGGTATAAACCAAGGAGTGGGATAAGTGGGTCAAAAGGTGGGTCCATTCCAAGTTTTCTGAGGAATCGCCACACTGCTTTCCAGAGTGGCTGCACTAAGGAACTTCAGTTTATTAAACTTTTAGATTAATAATTTATTGACTTTTAAGCGGAGCGTGGTGGCGCATGCCTGTAATCCCAGCACTTGGGAGGCTGAGACAGGAGGATCAAAGCCAGCCTCAGCAACTTAGTGAGGCCCTAAGCAACTCAGTGAGACCCTGTCTCTAAATAAAATACAAAATAGGGCTGTGGATGTGGCTCAGTGGTGGAGTACCCCTGAGTTCAATCCTCAGTACCAAAATAATAATAATAATAATAATTTATTAACTTTTAGATTAGACGGAAATGAGAGAGGGAGGGGGAGGGGGTATGAAAAATGGTGGAATGAAACAGACATCATTACCCTATGTACATGTATGATTAACAAGAATTATATGAATGTACACCATGCACAACCATAGAAATGAAAATGTGTACCTCATATGTGTACAGTGAATCAAAATGAAGTGTGTAAAAATAATAATTAAAAAAGGACACTCCATGCTTATACATAATAGAAAAGTATCGATACATTGAAAAACAGATGTTTAAGAATTGTATTTATAAAAAATGTAATAAGAGAATATGAAATATACAGAGTAGGAAAAATGTATTTTGCAATACATCCAATGAAAGGTATACATATATTTGTGCATACACATGTACACACACACACACACACACAGTAGAAAGTACCTATACCTATATTAAGAATCAAACAAATTTAAAATCAAAACAAGTAATTTGAGTGGCAGTTAGTGAGTTTAATAAATACAGTTAAGATGCTCAGAATTTTAGGGTTCAGGAACATGTAAATAAAATTCAATGAGGTACCCCAACACACCCACCAGCCTAGTTAAACTGGTAAAGCAGATAATATCAGAAACATCTATGGAGTAAGTGGAACCCACATACATCACTCATACTACAAATGTGTTTCCTATATGTTGATAAAGGAGTTTGAACTTGATTAGATTTTACATTTTCTCCCATGCTTTTTAAAGCCATATAAACAACCTCTATCTTAAAAGATTAAACAAGTTCAGTAAAATTTGTGTGAGGTGTGACCCAACCCTCCAAGGCTTTGGTTAACTGTGGTTACAACCTATGATGTCATTCTCCTGAATAAGACCAAACCTAACTTTCTCATGTTCACAGATGAATACAAGACTAGTGTAACTCCACATCATGTACAACCTCAGGAGTGGGAAGTTGTAACTCCATGTATGTATAATATGTCAAAACACATTCTACTGTCATGTATACCTAAAAAGAATGATAAAATAAAAAAGACCAGCCTATTTAGTAAATACTTTTGCTTAAAGCTAGGTGTTATTTGCCAAAAAACTATAGTTCAAGACATTTAAAATATTGAATCATTTTATTTTTTTAGAATAGCATGTAGTCATTATGGCTTGAATATAGACATATATTCAGATCCAAATCCCACCATCAAAGAATTATATAGCTTTGGGTTTCCCTTTTTCTTAGCTTTCATCTGTTAAATTAGGATGATAATATCATTTTATGCTATATGTCTGCTTTGGTGGTTAGATGAATAGTGTCATACTGGTCCACTATGAAATATTAATAAGTTTTAGGTGTTATTACTATGATATTCTCATTACAGGGAACTTGGAAGACATAAAAAAAAAACAGATAAAATTTTAAAAGTTCCATGATGTGACCAGCAGAGTTCCATCCTTGGGCTCCTCTGTCTAAGATGGCAGGGAGCATTTCCAAAACCCATCCACGTGCCTTTGCCTTCCTTGGGCCCTTAGCGGTACCTGCTGATGGATGCTGCTTCATCTCACAACTCTGACCCCCAGGGTACTTCTGAGGGATAGCCACAAAGCAGGAAGCCTTGATCAGGAAACCCATAGACTTCTTCAGTAAAGAATGAGTTTAAAGTTGGCCAAGACATTCACATTCTTGGAACACCCTCCAGCTCTGGTATCCTATTATTCTCTCTCTTCACCATCAATAACTTTGCAGTAGAAATATCAGCTTGTGTCCTGGTCAAAAAAGTTCCCTGGCATTTGCAGACTGAACATGCCTTTGATGATGGAATCCCTCACTAAGATGCCAGACACCCAGCTAGAAGCATGTATGTTTGTTTTGGCTTCAAGTATGCACCACCTGGATTAGTCACTATTTAAACCCTTTGTTGAAGCATTAGTATGGACACATTTTAATGACTCAAAAGACAAGGCTTTCTAGACCTTCATCCTACATTTTCTATAAGATTTTCAGTACCTTGACCTATTTTTCCAGGAATATTAACAATTATGATAAATAACTGTAACTAAATTTATTTTCTATAAAGAACATTTCCTTCTCATTCCTTTCATCAGCTCTCCTCTTATTACATACATCTGCTTCCTAGCACTTCATTAATTTAAATAATTGCTTGTGTAAAATTTTAGATTTTGGTCTTGTCACTAGATTGTAATTCCAAGAGAAAATAACTATGTCTGTCTGTTCATTTTATCTTCAGAGCACACAATAGTACCTGGCACATAGTATAGAGCCAATAAATATTAGTCCTTTCAGTATTTATAGTCCCTTGTGCTCAGGATACAAAGGTGCACAAGAAATCACACCTGTCCTCAAGGAATTGTGGAGTGTAGTGAAGAAAACCAGTCAGCACTTTCATAGACACATGGCAGGAGTTATAAAACTGTGGAGGAGGGTCACCTAAAATCAGCAGGTAGACGCATACTAGCAACTCAGGAGGCTGAGACAGGAGGATTGCAAGTTCAAGGCCAGCCTCAGCACTTAGTAAGACCCAATTTCTAAATAAAAAAATAAAAAATAACTAAGGATGTAGCTCAGGAATAAACTGCCCCTGACTTCAACCTCCAGTACAAAAAAAGAAAAAGAAAAAAAGGTTCCAAGGAGGACTTTGGAGATGATAAAATCAGAGAGGAGTGTTTGTTGCAAATTGAATTAAGTCAGTTTAGTCCTGCACAACTCTTGTATTCTTTCGGGTTAGATAAATGTAGCTGATCCAAAGTCTGAGACAGAGACCTTTCACTACTCCCCATCCCCAATCTTGCAACCAGATTATAAAGAAAGCAATCCTCTAACTTCAACCACAGTCATTTTAATAAAATACCCATTAGCAAAGCAAGCATAAAACATTCATGCAAATGTTCTGCAAGGTCAGTGAAGTTCTGAAAGCTCCATTTCAGGAAGACAGGACAGCCTTCCTAAAGCAGAATGCTATGCCCTTTTGTCTGCACCAGTGCACCATTCAGTCAAAAACCATTCTAAGCCACCACGAGAGGGTCAGCCTAGGGCACCAGGCCTGGGAACACAGATTACAAATTTAGCTGGATATTTACAGGCTCTTCAGGCTGGGGCAGATCCGCTTGAAGTTAATACCTTCAGTTTCAACAATGACAGCTCATTTCCAATAGTCATCAAGGTAATTAGTCACTAACTTTTCCTAACACTTAGGATACCGTAGTTGTGTTGCTCATGGGTGAAGCATAACAGTGTGCTTCTATGAGCTTCACCAGGGAGAGTGCTGCCTGCTGCCCTTTCAATGGCATTTTGATGATGAGTTGGCTCACAGGTTAGTCTATGCTTTAATTCACTCCTGCAGTTAAAGCATAAACTAACACACATGCAATATCCCACTTTGATAAAATGGGGTATTTTAAAGTGAATTTGTGTTAAAAAACAAAAAGACCAAGAGCTCCCTGGGGTTGGTGAAGGTTGTATCTTCTAGTGAGAAGCGACAATTGGAAGTGCCTCAGATCTCCCAGGCCCATTCCCACCTCAGAGCCTTTGTGCCTGTCCTTCCCTTTTCCTGGGATGCTCTTGGGTCTCATGGTTCCCTCCCTCACTTCTTTTGTCTCATGGTTTTCAAGTTTCCAGTCCATAATCAAATGGCTCCATAGCTTTGGGCCTGTAGCAAGGCAGCACATCATGGTGGGAGCAAATGGCAGAGTAGAAGCGCTACCCTCGTGACCAGGAAGAAAAAAAAGAGGAAGAGGAAGAGAGTGGGGTCCCACAATTCCCTTTGAGGGCACACCTCCAGTGAACTAAAGACCTCCCACTACACCTCACCTCTTCAAAGTTCCACCATCTTCCATAATGCCAACCTTGGATCCAAGCCTTGAACACCTGGATCTCTGGGGGACATTCAGGATCCAAACTCTAGCATTCTCCAGTATAAACTCCATGACAGAGAGACTTGGCCTGAATCTCCTTCATCCCCAAGGTTGGAATAGGACCTGGCACACTATAAGCACTCAGTAAGGAAGAATCTATGCATCTGTTTTCTTTGAATATATTCATAGATAGATTCTAGGGTGATGAACACCTAATGTTAATGATTATTTTCAAACAAAATATTTATTATCTTAAACCTAATACAGTGCATCACTGAATGCAGTATTTTAAAAATGTCTATGTAATTCCCTTCTTATTGTGGCTTTAAATTGATGTGAAGGAGCTTTATTTTCTGAGAGTTCTAATGGAAAAACTAGGAAGTCACATTTTTATTATCTTAAAGATATTTTTCATTAAACTATACGGCTGTGCCTTGTCATTAATTAGACGTTAACAAAAGAACCCATCACATTCAAGCAAGAGCTATACCTAGCAAGATCAATATTCTACACTCCAGCCTCCAGCTCTTCAGACAGAAAGGTCTTGGAATGGAAGCTGCCTCACATTGAAGGAAATGGAAAGCTGAGAGCAGGACAGACTGGCTGTGAAACCACTGTTGCCACTTGGCAAAAGCTTCGATTTGGTAATAGTTTAAGAACTATATTCACAATGTAGACATTGAGGGAACATCTAACAGACTCCAGCGGGCCTATCTCACAGGCTCATTAAGCTTTTATTGGCTCAGGGAAAGAGAAAAGAATAAACTAATACAGAGAATCCAGCCCACTCATTTCACAGAGGGAGAGACAAGCCTCAGAGACGTCAACACCTGCCCCAAGTCAAACAGCTGGAGAGTGAGTGCAATGGTACTAGAACATGGGTCACCTACTCAACAAACCAAAATGGTTTCCTCCATGCTTCCAGTACCTTAGACTTGAATTTCAAAACCCCCAATTCAATTTTAAATCCATAATTTAATTTTTTCCAAAAGATATTTTGCCACTGTGATGATTCATTTTATCTAGGCTGTGGTGCCCCATTGTTTGGCCCAACACCAATCTAGATGCTGCTGTGAAGGCGTTATTTAGATTTAATTAGCATTTAAATTATTTCATTGAGTAAAGCAGTCTATTCTTCACCAGTGGGGGAGATGCATCTAATCAGTTGAAGTCCTTAAAAGACGGAGGTCCCTTCAGGAGGAAGGAGTTCTACCTCCAGAGTTCTTTAAACTTAAGTTTACAGATCAACTTGCTGAAACTTCCTGTCTGCCTGTTCCATGGTTTGGGGACTTGCCAGTTTCTACAACATCTAAGCCAGTTCCTTGAAATAAGTTAGTCAGTCTCTCTTTCTCTTTCTCTCTCTCTCTCTCTCTCACCCCTTACAGCACCCCCTTCTTCCATGCTTTTATATATGTGTATATGTACATTCTATTGCTTCTGCTTCTCTAGAGAACCTGGGCTAATGCTACTCCTAGTTTACTAACAAAGAAATAGAATTCAAAAGCTATTTGACTGCTTATTGCTCCTGACTAACTTTAATTCTTTTTTGGTAACTTTTAAAAAAATATATTGCTTTATTCTTTTTCCACCTCTACTTAGAAAACAGAATGAAATCAACTTCATTATTGGCTTTGCTTCCCTTGGTACTCCTGGAGGAATGAGAAGCCCCCTTCTCTCCAAACCCTTCTCCCAACCCCCTTTATGAGTGATGGGACAGATTCAGCAGCTGTCTGGGCAGTAGGAGGAATGTCAGGGTCCTCTGAAATGGAAAAGAGAAAAACAAGGTTGCTCATCATGGGGGGTGGTTGCTCTGAATTTTACACACTCACTTGGGTGTGGTCCTGAAGGAGGGAACCATCCAGTTTCCTGAGCTGGCAACTTTAGCTATTTTGAGGGTCCTACATTGCTCATATCCTTACAGACTCTATTCATCTTTTCAGGACTCTGGACTCTTTCATGCTCGAAAAATTTCTCTAATTTTCTCTGGGAACCATCTCAATCTCAAATTAGACTTAAAATTTCTTACTAAAATCCTCCTCTTATTACACCAGCAAGTAACACAGGTGAACTTAAACTGAATATTCAATTTGATGAATTCAAATCTGTATTTCAAGATTTTCACAAATGATTATCCATACCCATGAAGCATATTTTCACAGCACCACACCAGAGGTAAATTACCATAAGCAGTGAAGAGCATCCTTAGGCATGAGTCCCTCCCTTGCAGTTCCTCATTATTGTAACCTGGGAACATTTCAACTCAGGTAGAAGCTATTGGAAAGCAGCCCATTGGCATGAACTAAATTTTCTTTTTTTCAATCAATAGTTTTGGCAGATATAGTGTCTGTGAGTTCCGCCAACCCCCTACAAAGCTCACTATCCCCATGCCTCAGACTTGCAGACTGTTATCCATCTTGAAGACTATTTATAGTAAGTTTCTGAAGCAAGTCCATTACAGTTTTCCATGCAGTAGTCTTCCATCAGCAACCCTCTCCCAAGAGACTACCTGCAAAAGTGCCCTCCTAGCCCAAGCAGGCTAGTTTAGACCAGGGGTGAAATAGGAAAATAGAAAACTATTTCCCTTAGTGAAGTAGCTTTCTCTCCTCACTACTATAAGCATGTCAGAATGACTGATAGTTGCTAAATCCTAATAAGCAAGTCAATTTATCTCAAATCTTGAAGCAGCTAGCCACCTGAATTATCAGGGTTAACCTCCAGTGAGCAATCTTTTTTCATAGATCAAATATGCTGTGATCTATAGTCCTGCTGTGGCTCACAAAGTTCTAGTGAAAGCTGGGACTTGCACATACTTCCACCCAGAAGCAATGAGAGTGAATCCAGAGCTGACCAATTCTGATGGTCTACCATTCCCGCTCTGAGTGTGCTCTGCTAAACCTGAAGCTGTGCCCACCTACAGCACTCCACGTTTAGACACACCCATGCCAACGTCTAATGCTGATGGCATATGATTTTACTTCCAGCTTATTGTGCTTCTTTTTAAAAATGTCTTTTAAATATGCGTGGACAGTTCCAGCCATTATTGGTTTATAATTGTTGGTTAGGTGTGTTATATGCACTGCTCGGTATGAGAAATATCATGGACTAGAGGTTTGAAGCAGGAAAATCAGACAGTTTATCTTCTTATAGACGCTCTGACAACATACAGGTCTTTTGTTACACTGGGTTTAAAAATGAGTTTTTATTATTTTGGTTCATAAGATAAGGTCACCCTTAATGAAAAAAAGTGTCAATGCATTGTCACCAAGTAACTGCCTAACCCCTGGCATCATTCAGGGCTCAAACAGAGAAGCAGAACCATTAGGACTTCATGCCCTAAGAGATTTATGTAAGGGATTAACTTGTGCGTTTCTGGTGGGGGAGCTGAGCAAGTCTGAGATCTGTAGGAGCCAGTCAACAAGGGCAGGCTAGAAATGCTAGGCACAGAGAAGGAAACCACTGTGCTGCTTCTTCAGGGAAGCCTAGACTTCACTCCTTTATCCATTCAACTGCTCACCAGGATTATCTAGGAGAATCTCCCTATCTCAAGGTCAGTGATTAGCAAACTTTTTTCCATCTGCAAACTTCATTCTCCTTTGCTGGGTAACTTAACAGATTGCAACACAGTGAGCATTCTTGAGGGCTACTACTCTGCCTATCACATGTTCTTCCCCTAATTTTTTTTCTTGAGAGACAACCTTTCCACATAGGTCAAAAATACTAAGGATTAGGGATTTAGCTCAGTGGCACAGCACTCGCCTAGCCTGCACAATGCCCTGAGTTTGATTCTCAGCCCTAGGGGGGCAAAAATAAAGAATATCTACTAGAAGAAAATGTAGGCCCAACACTCCAACATATCAGCTCAGAAACTGAAGTGCAAGACTTCAGCAAGACTCCTGAAGTACAAGAAGTAAAATCAATAATCAAAAAATGGGATGGCATCAAACTAAAAACCTTCTTCACAGCAAAGGAAATGATTGAGAGTGTGAAGAGAGAGCTTAGAGCATGGGAGAAAATCTTTGCCACCTGCACCTCAGACAGAGCATTAATTTCCAGGATATATAAAGAACTCAAAAAACTTAACACAAAATAAACAAATAACCCAGTCAATAAATGGGCAAAGGAAGTGAAGAAATACTTCACGGAAGGAGAAATATAATGATCAACAAGTATATGAAGAAATGTTCAACGTCTGTGGCAGTTAGAGAAATGCAAATCACAACTCTCACTTCAGTCAGAATGGCAATTATCAAGAATACAAGTTACAATAAATGTTAGTGAAGGTGTGGGGAAAAAGATGCACTCATACATTGCAAATGGGACTGCAAATTGATGCAGCCACTTTGGAAAGCAGTATGGAGGTTCCTCAAAAAACCTTGGAATAGAACCACCATGACCCAGTTATACCACTCCTCAGCATATGCCCAAAGTATTTAAAATCAGCATACTACAGTGATGCAGCCACATCAATATTTATAGTAGCACAATTCACAATAGCTAAATTATGGAACCAACCTAGGTCTCCTTCAGCAGATGAATGGATAAAGAAAATATGGACTATATACTCAATGGGATATTACTCAGCCATTAAAAAATGACTTTTTGACATTTGCTAGTAAATGGATAGATCTAGAGACTCTCGTGCTATGTGAAATAGTCCAGGCCCCAAAAGCCAAAGGTTGAATGTTTTCTCTGATATATGGAAGGTAACTCACAATAAGGCTGAGGAGAGAATAGAAGTTCAATAGATTAGACAAAAGGAAATGAAGGAAAGGGAGAGGGGATATGGAAAGGGAAGACAGTGGAATGAATCTGACATAATTTTCCTGTGTACATATATGAAAACATCACAGTGAATCCCACCATCATGTACATCGACAAGAATAGGGTCCTAACTAGAAAAGATACATTCCTTTCTTGTATAATTATATCAAAATGGATTCTCCTGTTATGTATAACTAAAAGGAACCAATGAAAAATTTTTAAAGATATTACCTTCTACCCCGACCATCTTTTCTCAAATAGTCCCCTGTAAATTCTCTGAATCTGTTTTCTTTCAAAAATTCCTATTGAAGGTACTACAGAGAACTCACTACATCTTCCAACTAAGGGCACTTGGATATACAACACTATTTATCAGAATTTTCTCCACCCATACTCATCTTGTGCAAATTGTTATTTCTAATTACCTGAGGAAATATTTCACATTGTTATTCAATTCTGTGGGAAAATAGCATTTAAGAAAAATAGGTAGGATATTGGTACAGGATTGAGAAATGTGCACTGAGGTGAGATGGAATTAACAGTATTTTTTTATTTGGACAACGTGGGTTGCAGATATTTCTGCAGAAACTTAAAACTAATAATTTCTCAAGAATTTATAAAGATGAAATTAAATATTATACAAAACACGCTTTTAAGTGGTGGAAATACTATCTCTACTCCATTAAAAAGAAGAAGGGGGAATACAGTTTTATAGTATAAAAGTAACACTGAGGATGTAATTTAATCATGCATTTGATGGGCTTATTTTTTTCCTTTTCAATAGTTTTTCAATTGGGCTTTCTGGTAATCCAGAGCAGAATTTTCTTCAGAGGTTCAAACAGTTTCTAATGCTTCATATGCTAAGATTTCAACCATATTTTGAGACACAGCAACTTATATGTAATTAATCTTTACATTTCTAAAATAATGAAAATTACTTTTTGATTAAGCAAGACATTGGAAAGAATTGCCACTATGTAATACAGAATTACAGAGTTGAATGAAGTTGCCCTAAAACCAACTTTTTTTTTTTGGAACGGGGATTGAATTTAGGGGCACTGGGCCACTGAGCCACATCCCCAACCCTATTTTTATTTAATTTAGAGGCAGGGTCTCACTGAGTTGTTTAGTGCCTTGCCCTTGTTGAGGCTGGCTTTGAACTCTGGATCCTCCTGCCTCAGCCTCCCAAGCTGCTGGGATTACAGGCATGCACCATCATGCCTGGCTCTAAAACCATCTTTTAAAAAATGTCTTTATTAGTGCACTATAGTTATACATAACAGTGGGTTTCATTTGGCCACAATCATTCATACATGGAGTGTAATTTGCTCCATTTCATTCCCCAGTACTTCCTCTTTCCTTCCCTTCCTGCCTTCCCTATTCCCTTCTCTACTGGTCTTCCTTCTATTTTTTTAAACTGGTGCTTTATAGATGTACATAAAGGAGGAATCACTGTGGTATATTTATATAAGTACATAGCATAATTTGGTCAATTTCATTCTACAGTTCCTCCTTTTTCCCTTCCTTCCTCCCTCCCCCACAGTCCCCTTCTTCTACCCGACTGATCCTCTATTTTCATGGGACCTGCCCCACTCCTTCTCCCCCATTTACTTTGCTCTGGCTTCTGCATGTGAGAGAAAACACTGAACGCTTGACTTTTTGAGTCTGGCTTATTTCACTTAGCATGATGTTCTCCTTTCTATCTATTTACCAGCAAATGTCATAATTTCATTCTTCTTTATGGCTGAGTAAAACTCAACTGTGTGTGTGTAACACCTTTTCTTTTCCATTCATCTGTTGACAGGTGCCTGAGCTGGTGCCATAACTTGACTATTGTGAATTGTGCTGCTATAAACATTGATGTGCCTGTATCACTATGGTGTGCTGATTTTAGTTCTTTGAGATAAATACCAAGGACTAGGATAGCTGGGTCATATGATGGATCTATTTCTGGTCATTTGAGCAATCTTTTTATGGTCTTCATAAACACAGTGCTGGTCCTTACTAGATTTTTCTTATCAGTCAAATTTAGTCAGTCTGTTGCTATATCTAGCCTGACTCATGTAAATTACAGTCTTTCTATCTTTTATTTTTATTCTTCCTCATGGATTAGAAGACAGAGAAATGTAGGAGGAGGAAACAGATTTGTTTTTGTGATTAATGTAAGAGAAAAATCAATCCCTAATTTGATGGTTGACTCTTTTCATCAGTAGCACTGATTCTTGCTGTAAACACAAGCAATTGTTTACAACTTTTGTTCTTGATTTTGGCATGCGGGTGACAGCAGAGCCCAATAACAAATCCCAGAAAGGCTCTTCTAAGAAGATTAGAAGTCTAGATGGTTTTTACCTGACCAATACAAATTAGGAAATTTAATCTTCCTGTTTTCTTCCTTCTGTTATTCATCTATCTGCTCTTGAAGGGACCTTTAATTCATTCATGATTTTTAAAAGTATTTATTGGGTGCTTGCTGTAAGTCAGACTCTGTTGGTTGTACATTTTACTGCTGGATATTTTAATCACAATATAACCCAAGTAAATGTAAAATTGCATCTTTTAAAAAATACTACAAAAGAGAAATACATAGTTGTGTCAAATAGTTATTGCTGATAATAAATAACAACAACAAAATCTCAGTTCTGTTACTGAATGAATTGTATGCAGCTTGATCAAACTGGGGAGCATAAAGTACATTTTTCCTTTTTCCATCTTCTATTTTTCCTTTTTCCATCTTCTATTTCTTAGTCAGGCAAGGGCCCAAGTAACCAGTTGGGATCCAAGCAGAGTCCTTCAGCCAGGCTACTGGTAATAGTACCAGTGAACAATACTCATTTCTTCAGTTCTGTAGGTCAACTGGGGTTGCCTGATCTATCATAGGATGAGATATCAAAGGATTAGATATTTGTGCATTTTGCTATAAAAAAAGGTCTTACTTGTTAGAATACCTGGTACATTTGGATACCATACATTTGACTCCCATACTCCAACTATTCATATTTACCTCATCAAAAAAAAATCAAATGCATGAATTAAACCTTCTGCTTTATTTTTCCTTTTAGAATATTCTACTGCCCATTCAAAAGTATATTATTTGAATTTCTTGGCAAAGAATTTTTCATAATGTGAAATATATTTAGTGTGATGTATAATTTAGTGATTAATATGTTCTATAATGTATTCTACAATCTAGAATAGTTCTGAAAGCAAAATGGAGAACATTAAGAATAACGCACAAACCAGAAATGTCCTAGGAAAACTGGCATCCGATCACCCTAAGTACATCCAGGTAGAATTGAGCCAAATAAGACAAAATGTGATTCTGTCTGTATAATTAGGAAGATTACAACCAGTTTGGGTTCTTAGGCATGATACCTGAAGGTATACCTTCATCTGAGAAACCTGAGAATGACGAAAGCCAATAAAAGATTAGTTGTTGAGAATAAAGACTATTCTCTATGGATTGCATGTGTCTAAAAAAAAGGAAGGAGTCATGGCTTATAGCAGAGAAGAGTACAGACTGATGTCAGATAGACCTATGTGCACAGCTCAGTACGCACCATGGACACAATTGCATGTGTGTCCTGTGGCTCAGTTTCCTCTTTAGCAGCTCATAGGCTTGTTGTGAAAATTTAATGAACTAATACCTAATACATAGTAAAATACTCAAAAAAGTTACTATGTGCAATAAATGTAATATAAAGCTGCACTATTGACCACCTCCCCTTTGCTGCAGCTACCCCTTCCCCCTCCCAGCTCCTTTGCCCACAAATATCCTATCCAATATCCTCAGCAGCCATTGGTCCTCCACCTGCAAACATCCTTGGCAGCCATTGGCTAGAATGTCCTCAGCCCGCGAAAATGCCACCATTCAAAAGAGGCTTCTGCACCATCTTCTGCCCTTTTTTCTTTTTTTCTTCTCTCCTTCTCTTACTCTCACTGTTTCGCTCCCTGCCTATCTTACTCATTCTCTCACTCTTGCCCTCATGCTCTCTCTCATTTTTCTCTCTCTCTCTCTTTCTCTCTCTCTCTTCAGGGCTAACACTGTTTGTCTGCCTAATAAAATCCCTTGTATGAGTTCTCACGTCTGGAGTGATTTTTTCTGGGCACTTTTCACCTTTCAATAAACAAAAAAAGAAAATGTAATGAACTATGAAACCAATTCCCAGTTCCTTATTGCTAAGATACTGGTGATAACCCTTAAGTCAAGAGGACAAGAGACAACAGTCTCCAGTATGGTCTCCAAGGTGCCCATTCTCTTTGTGCCCTGAACATCTGTTTTGGGACATCCACATTTTTCTTCAGAGGCCTTTTTATAAATTCCAGAAATGCCTATTCCTTGAATAGCACATGTTCCTAGTAGATGCTGCTCTCTAAATCTTCCTGACTTGCCATCCAGAGAGGACTTGTCTTCCTTCCCATATGCCCTGTAGATGCTGATTTCCCATTGACACCTTTGGATGGGCACTATTGCCCTCTCTGCTAAGGCCAGAATTTGACACAAGGTAGAGCTACAAAGAAGTTTTCGAATTTTAAAGGAAATCAATTTTAGGCCCAGAGCAGCCCATGAAAGTGGGTTTCCTAGCACAACTCCATGTCTCCTGAAGCACATTAAATATGCTTGAGTGACACAAGCAAAGAGATGGTGCTGTTTAATAATTTCCTGTTTCTCTTTTTAGGGCTTGATTACACCTACACCTGGTATTGTTATCTATTTAATCTCAACGTGTTGGGAGGCACCCAGGTACCTACCAGGCCTTCCACTAGAGTTACCAAGCTGCTCAATTTCCATTGCTCTCTCTACAGAGATAATCCAAATCTATTCAACAGAACGCTGCCTTCTACCATGCACCCACTTTCAAGGTCAAATGGCACTGGGAAATGCTGTACTCTATAGTTCCTTCGAAGAGAATAATAAATCATTCGCATATTAAAAATCAAAGGAAAAAAAAAAAAGCTTATCTTTGACTCTCCATAGCACAGGCTTATTGGACCCTAGGATCCTTTAGTCATTAATGACCATTAACCAACATATGCCAAGGAACCGCTTTTGGAAAATGCTACTCTATATCCTAAAGTTCTATTTTTATTTGTTTCAGATATTGCTTTTTAAAACATTCTGTGTTTGAAGACACCACACAGAGGTGATCTGCTTTATTCTTCTTGGAGTGCATATAAGATCAGTAAATTCAGCTCCCAAGTGGTTTACATGGTTACCTGATAAATCTTTTTTTTTTTTTTTTTTATTTTTTTTTTTTTTTTATTATAAATAACAAATGTGTTTAGCCTTGTTTTTCTGTTTGTACACAAAGTAGAGTCACACCATCTGTGCGTTCATGCATTTACACAGGGCAATGGTATCTGTCATACACTCTGTTATTAATTTTACCCCCCACCCGCCCCCACCCCTCCCTTCCCTCTATGCTAGCTATCTTTCCTCCATTCTTGCCATCTTTCCCCCCCACATTATGCATCATCATTCATTTATCAGAGAGACCATTCGGCTTTTGGATTTATGTGATTGGCTGATCTCACTTAGCATAACAGTTTCCAACATCATCCATTTACCTACAAATGTCATAATTTTATTCTTCCTTATAGCTGAGTAATATTCCATTGTGTATATATACCACAGTTTCTTTATCCATTCATCCACTGAAGGGCATCTAGGTTGATTCCATAATCTAGCTATTGTGAATTGAGCAGCTATGAACATTGATGTGGCTGCATCACTGTAGCAATCTGATTTTAAGTCCTTTGGGTATAGGCCAAGGAGTGGGATAGCAGGGTCAAATGGTGGATCCATTCCAAGTTTTCTAAGGAATCTCCACACTGCTTTCCAGAGTGGCTGTACCAATTTGCACTCCCACCAGCAATGTAAGAGTGTACCCTTTTCCCCACATCCTCGCCAACACCTGTTGTTGCCTGTGTTCTTGATAAAAGACATTCTAATTGGGGTAAGATGAAATCTTAAGGTGGTTTTGATTTGCATTTCTCTTATAACGAGTGATGTTGAACATTTTTTTCATAAATCTGTTGATTGCTTGTAGATCTTCCTCTGTAAAGTGTCTGTTCATTTCCTTGGCCCATTTATTGATTGGGTTATTGGTGTTCGTGGTGTAAAGATTTTTGAGTACTTGGTAGATTCTGGAGATTAGTGCTCTGTCCGAAGTGTGTGTGGCAAAGATTTTCTCCCACTCTGAAGGCTCTCTCTTCACATTGCTGATTGTTTCCTTTGCTGAGAAGAAGCTTTTTAGTTTGACTCTATCCCAATCGTTGACCTGATAAATCTTAAGTACATGCAAATTACCCCAGAGTCTGTACAGTATTAGACCCATTGCAGGAGATATCAAGCTGTGGGTGAGCAATTAAGTAGTTTAATAAAATTTGAAAACAGAATGGATAGCACAAGCTACCAACCAGAATTTCATTCACCTATTATACCATTATTTCTATGCAACTAATAAGCATGGGATAAAAATATGTGTTGCAGGGTATAGTGATGTGTACCTGTTATCCCAGTGGCTCAGGAGGTTGAGGCAGAAGTTCAAGATCAGCCTCAGCAACTTAGCAAGGCCCTAGGCAATTAGAGAGACCCTGTCTCAAAATAAATAATAAAAAGGGCCTATCAAAATATATATATGCATTCTACTGTCCTGAACAACTAATTAGAACAAATTAAAAAATTAATTAAAAAAAGGATAGATGTGACTCAATGATTAAGCACCCCTGGGTTCAATACCTGGTACCAAAAAAGAAAAAAAATATATAGTGTGAAATACACAGGTCCTCTGTGTGTACTGCTTGATGAATTTTGTTAAAAATACTCATAACTAAGCCTACATTCATTTTTTTCCTCTCTTTCTTCGCCTCTTCCTTCCTACCCTCATTTGTATCCTATCTCTTCCATTAAACTCTTTTCCAACTTACTATCAAAGAACAACTAAAAATGATTCAGTATGTAAGAGTAGTAGAAGACAGAAAAGAATCTGGTAAACTCATGACATATCGACTATTGTAAAACCCAAAATAATATTCCTTATCTACTATTTTAGTAACTAAGATGTTCTCATTTTCTGTATATTGTGTGTACCTGCATCTTAACTGGAAATATCTTCCTATGGTATTTTATTTTTCTGTTCTCCATGAAGATAGACTTCAGCTTCACTCCTCTACACTTCCTGTTATTACAATGTATGACTTGGGAAACCCCAGTTTTACTAATAATATACTTAAGAATCTTTCAGAATATCACTTTATGTATTTGTTGGCTCAATTCTTTCCCCTAGTGTCAAGCTCTCCCCATTCATTCTGTAAAGAACTGTAATTACATCTCTTTTTATTAGTCAGAACATAGCCCATACCAAATCCTAAAGCAGTTGACACCTTTGGTTTGTTGAGGTCATCTAGTGTCTCTTTAGAATATATATATATTTTTTAATTTTAAGAATAGTAGTTTATTAGGAGATTCACTGAGCCTCAAGAAATTAATTCTTAGTGGCTTGTTGAAACTCTAACTCAGCTATGAAGAATCAAATACTCTGATATTACCTTTACTATAAAAACAGATTACATATTTAAACAATAAGGATCACAGAATTTAAATTTAATAATTAATATTGAGCTTAAACAGAATTTATAACAAAAAGGTGATTGGAATTCATGGATGAAACAAGCAGAATTTTAAAACATCAGTAAATGTTAGACAGTTGGCTAACTAATCTGACTCCTCTGCCAAAAGCTTCATGGATTCTAATGATCTGTCATTAATGCAATTTATATTATTTCTGGAAATGGAATTGTGTTAGGTCCTGATTTTGTTCAATGACTTGACAAAAAATAATAATCAAACAGGGTTTTTGCTGGTGAATTAAACAAGCACAGGGATATCAAATCTTCTTGTCTCCGTATTACTGAACTAAGCTCAAGGATAAGAAATAACAGCTGTTTGCCTAGAAAAATGTTCAAAAGAAGGTACAGGAGTTGGACAATCACTAGGTTGCATTTGTTTTGAACACAATACCTTTATTTTATTTTTTATTTTTATGTGGTACTGAGAATCGAACCCAGAGCCTCAACATGTGCTAGGCAAGCACTCTACCACTGAGCCACAACCCAGCCCTAGGTTGCATTTGTTTACAGAGCTACAGCTGTGTACTGCATTAAGCTAAGAAAACCTTAAAGTGGAAACTTACCAAAGGCTTTTCCAGATGTAGCAATGAAATTGATTAAATGAGAAGGAAATTCCTCCCATATTTCTAAGAAGTGTATGGGAAGATAATTGCAAGACTCAAGAGATGGAAAATGGCTTTATTTTATAAATTCCTTTTTATGGTTTGGCTATGAGGTGTTCTCCAAAGCTCCTGTGTTAATGAAGGGATATTCAGAGGTGAAATGATTGGATTGTGAAAGCTGTGACCTAATCAGTCCACCCTAGTTTGAATGGGTTGACTGGGTGGTAACTATTGGTGGGTGGGGCATGGCTAGAAGAGGTGGATCACTGGGGGCCCTGGTAGGGTTCACCATTCCTGAGGCCCCTTCCTCCCTCCTCTACTTCCAGGCCAGTCATGAATGGAGCAGCACTCCTCTACCTTGCCCATCCACCATGATGTTGTGCCTCACCCTGGGCTCAGAGCAATGGAGTCCACCATAGACTGAACATCTGAAACCACCGTCCAACATGAATTTTTTATCCCCTGTGTAGTTCTCTTTTCTCTTTTTTCTTTTTTTGTCACAGCAACAAAATGCTGACTAACTTTATAGAATACTTCAAGGACACAACAGCTGCCACTGCCATCCTACATGGAAAAACCCAGCACAAATTAAGTATATGAATCCAAAGAACATTTTAGCATATTAAACTTATTTTTTAAATTATTTTTAATGAGCAGTTAACAAATATACCTGTTTATGGAGAACAGTGTGACGTTTTAGTACATATATACATTGTGTGATGGTAACTCAGGATATGTAAGTTAGTCATCAGCTTGAACCTTCATTTCTTTGGGATGAGAACATTCAAAATCCTCTCTTTCAGCTATCTTGACTTATTCAATACAATATTCACCCTTCTGAGCAGTAGAACACCAGGACTTATTCCTTCCATCTAGTTGTGTCTTATTACCCATTAAGCCATCTCTCTTCTTGCCCCCACCCGCCCTCCTTAGCTTCTGGTAACCACAATTCTACCCTTCACTTCTATGGAATTAGCTTTTTAATATTCCACATGTGAGTGAAATCATGTGCTATTTGTCTTTCTGTGCCTGGTTTATTTCACTTAATATTATGACTTCCAGTTCCATCCATATTACCACAAATAGGTCCTGAATTTAACAATGCACTTGAGTGGATTGCAGATGGGATTGTTTAAGCTATCAGTCTGGACAAACCATTCCTCCCCTGGAGAGACCTTAAAGCCTCTCAGTCCAGAGAGTATTGCCTGAATTAAGGAAGTATTCAAATTTCCTTTTCCAGAGCACAGGGATGAAGATAATTAAAGTAGATGTTTCAGGACTGGCTGCCTGACTTCACTCTTTCTTGTGATCTGTATCGACTGTTAGAGTTTAACATGGTTGGCCCTCTGATTCTTTCGGACAGAGTTAATTAACAAATAGTCACATTAAGTAATGTCAGGGTGTGCTGATCACATGAAAATGTCTTTAATGTATAGTACTTTAAAGTTTACTAAGTCCTTTCACATTTCTCATTTATTTCTCAGTGGGTCAACATAACCAGCAGGGGACAAATGTTGGAAGTATTATCACTCCTTGGCATGAGATCAGTTCTTGGTCCATAATGATCTGGCTTCTGCTGACCTTTCTAACATCATTTTCTGCTCTTTGTATATATGTGTTATTATGGTTTGGATCTGGAACATCCCCAAGAAGCTCATGTGTTGAAGGCTTGGTCCCCAGTACAGCAATGTACAGGGATAGTGATTGGATCATGACAGCTCTCGCCTCACCAGTGGTTTAGTTCACTGATGGATTTGTAGCTGAATGGACCACTGGAAGTGGTGGAAACTGTAGAAAGGAGGATCCACTTGAAGGGAGTGGGTCTTTAGGAGCATGCCCATGGAGACAGTATCTCATCCCTGACCCCTTTCCTCCTTTCTTTCTGCTTCCTGGCCACCATAAGGTGATCAGATTTGTTCTATCACACCCTTCTGCTGTGATATGCTGCCTCAGCACAGACCCAAAGATAATGGCACCAGCCAACTGTGGATTGAAACCTCTGAAACTGTGAACCCAAGTAAATCTTTCCTACTGTAAGTTATTTTTCTCAGGCATTTTGTCACAGTGACAAAAATCTGAATAACACACCTGTTTTCCAGTTCTACTAAACTGCTTGGGGTGTCTTCAATGGGCCCTCTTCTCTGTAATTTTTCTTCTGTGCATCCCTGATAGCATGTATAGTGTTCATCTGGTTTACCATTCATTCCAAATCCCAGAACAGAGCCTTCCTTGTACACATTAGGTACTCAACAAGACTCTGTTGAAGAAATCAGTAAAGAACTGCTTAGAATTCACTTCCTTTCCTGATCTTTCAAAACTCAATTGAGGCATTGGCTCCTTGAATATTCTTTCTTGAAGTTTCCCCATGTCTAATCATATACTCTGCTCTGTGCAGAAATCCATGCACTCAAGACACTATGATACTATGATGCCACTAATTGACTTATGTCTTACCCCACCCCACTCTGGTCTGTGACAGTCTGTGGGCAAAAACTATCTCATCCACATTTGTATCTCCAGCACCTAAAGAGAGTCTACCAGATAGGAGGCTCATGAAGATAGTTGTAAAAGCAGCCTGGGTCCCAGCAAGTGCTCTCCTGTTGGTAACCCTCTAATGGTGAAATTCCTGAAACTTCAGGCTCCCTGGTCCCTAGTCTTTACATGAGTCTATATAATGAGTCACAGGTGCCACAGGATGAACACTATTCACCTCCTCTTTCCTTTCAATGACACTTGCCTCCCCTCTGCTCTGATGTGCACCACTGCTGAGTACTTTGCACATCTTCTGGACCTGGTCCTGTTCCCAACAATTTTTTATAATAATTTATAACATGGTGTTGATTTTGCCTTACCAATCTTTCTACCATCTTTGATTGAACAGACTTGGAAACATTCTAATGTCATTCACTCTTAGGTCTCAGCAGTGGGGATACCACTAGAGATGATGCTCCTTTATTTGACTCGTTCTCAACTTATTCAAGCCTGTTTTCTGTGGGAACTTAAAGAACCTTCCCTGGATGCTGGGCTTCATGTGTTATTTCATTAAAATCCACATGCTCCATTCCCGTTCTCTGGACCTGATGAGGGCAACTGCCTCCTGCTCCCCTGAGGACACATTTCCATAAGTTTGCTGCCTGAGGAATTAAGTGGCAGCCCCTGTGCTCTTGGAATCTTAGCCCTGTGGACAACTCGTCAATGAATTCAATCACTGCCTCTCCCATGTGACTCATCTGTCCCCATATGCAGGGGGCCCTGTCAATCTTTTGACTGGTTGTCACTGACCTGTATACACAGACCTGATTTCAGCACAAAGTCAGCTTAAGTCCTCACTCAAGGACCCCTGGTAAAATAAAAAGGAGATTTATATCCATAAAGACTCAGCCAGTTATTATTTCATGATCACTAATTATGTCATTGTTAAAATTTAGAAAAGGACGCAAAGGTTCTGGGACAATAGCTGTCATATGCAATTTCACTCCCCAGAAGTAATTAATTTTACAGATATTCAACTGGGTGATTGTCAACTTTATACATGCATAATAAGGTGTGACACAGCTTTGAGACTGTGTTTTGTGCTCACCTAGTGTGCTGCAGAATAAAAGATGAATTAAGCCACTTACACCTGTCTTCACTTACAGCTTTCATCTTCTGAGCCTTTTCATCTTATTCTTATCGCTTCCTTCCACTCTGTACATTTTGAATATGAAATTCTATGTTTCCAAAGAAGCTTCTAACACAACTGTAAATGAGCTGCACTGTGACTATATATGATAGTTTTTAAAAAAGCAAATGTAAATATATTTCTAACATAAGACTTTACCAAAAGCAGGCAAATTAAATACATGAAGGTAAATGAGAAGTTCTTCATTGCCAATATGAAACTCTTATGTGGGTCTGTGGGTGAGGATTGAACTTTGCTATTCCCATCTTCCCAGAAAACAGTGTGAAACCCAGCAAAGAACAGAATGATTGAGTGCTGGAATGAGACTCCAGATCTCCTCTACTGGACATGGCCAGCCTCCTCGGTCTATTTTCAGGTGCAGCAGACCTTCCTAGGTCTCTCCTTCACCACCAGCACAGCCACCTGTACAACTAGGGCTGGTCAGCCACCTGTGGCCAGCAAAGGGTAATTTTCTGTTAACTTGGTAATGGTTAGGCATATTTTGGACAGGCAAACAGAATCAGCAGACAGATGACTAAGAAATCTGGAAACCCAAGTATCTTCTGCTTCCAGTGAGTCAAAAGTCCTGAGTAGTCTTTTTCTGCTAAATTGGTGTTAAGAGTAAACAAAAAAGAAAACACATACCTTACCTATGAGGTTCTTCTAATAATGGCTAACAAATGACTGTTTTAGTCATCACCTGCTTTATCTGGGCCTAAATGGACTCATGTATCAAAAGGGTTGTGATATCCTGTCCCCTTGACTTTGTGAAAAATGACAACTGAAGAGGAAATGTGTGAAGTACAGAGTGTGACAGAAAAAAACTGTGCCAAGAAACTTCACTTTGGAGACAGGCATGGTGGTGCATGCCTGTAATCCCAGGGGCTCAGGAAGCAAAGGCAGGAGGACCACAAGTTCAAGACTAGCCTCAGCAATTTAACAAGACCCCAAACAGCTTAGCGAGACCCTGTCTCAAAATAAAAAATAAAAAAGGGCTGGAGATGTGTCTCAGTGGCAAAGTGTCCCTGATTGCAATCCCCTGTGCCTAAAAACAAGAAAAAGAAAAACCTTCACTGTGGATATAAAATGTCTACTGCAGCCCCTCTGTTCCCAAGAAAAAGAATAATAGAAATTAACAATTCTGTTTTACAAAAGACCTCTATTGTAATCACAGTAATTGAATATTTTGTATGATCTAGAAAATTAACCTCAATTACTACATTATGAGAACAATATGCTTTATGATTAGGAGTGGGTGAAGGGCTCCTAAAATCTTTCCAAATGATCCATGCACTTTATGATCTGAGTGAGAATATGTGTAATAAATAAGAAAATGTCCCCAGACATTTAGATGTTAGAATGACTAATATCTAAAATCCTAACAATATCAATTGCTGGCAAGGTCGCAGAGCAGTCGGAAACGTTCTTGCATGGTTGGTAGAAACGCAAATAGCACAGGTACATTGGAATACAGTTCAGCAGCTGATTATCAAGCTAAACATAATTTTATCATATGATCTAGCAATCATGTTCCTTGGCATTTATTTAACTGATTTGAAAACTTAAGTCCACATGATGTTGCATGCACACAAAACGTCCTATGAATATTTATAGTAGTTTTACTCATAATTGCCCAAATCTGGAAGAAACAACAACAAAAAATCTTCCATCAATAAATGGATAAATTGTGATGTGTAATAATATTGAAAAATAAAAAATAGCTCTCAAGCCAAAAAATATGCAGATGAATCTTAACTATATATTGATAAGTGAAAAAATTCCATTTGAAATTCCTCTATACCATATAGTATTCCAAATCTATGACATTCTGGAAAATGTGAAAGTATAGAAACAACAAAAAGGTCAGTGATGGCCAGGAGTTTGGGGGAGGAAAGTATAGGATGTTTTTAAGATGGAAAAATTACCCTGTACAATACTATAACAGTGGGCATATGACATTAAGCATTTGTCCAATTCCCTAGAACTTTATACTGAAAGAGTGAAACCTTCATGCATGAAAAATTTTAAGAATCACTTAAGAGGTCAGGAATTCCCAAATGAAACACAGAATGTTTCAACTTTATTGCAAATGTTTGAAACAACCTCTCTTGAGGGAATGTAGTTTTAACAGTTGTGTGGTTTAACAGTGCATGCATATTGGAAATGAGCATGCGAATGGATGACATGATTAAAGCCATGTTTCTCACTACTGGAATGGGAGGTTGCAGAGATGCAAGGGACAATGGCTAGAATGAGCGGCGTGGTGATGGTTTGGAGTTGGAAACAAGGTGAACTCATGGTTTAGATCAATCTGGTTATGGAAATACTAATATATAAATATCATACATATATGTGAATAATATACACAGGACCTAGAAGCAGCAAAACTCCCATATTAATTAACACACTTAGCTCACAGGTCTTGATTTCTGTTGCCATTCTCTCATGAAGGGAACCAGTAATTCCTTTTTAGAGAAATGAGTCATTCCAGGTCCCGGGCAGAAAATACGTAAGATGGACCTGGAGCAATTTATGACAGAAAAGCTAAAAGTAAATAAGCTTCAACAAACCAAAAAAAAAGGCCCACAATGATGGAAGTATTCCAAAGGGACACAAGAGCCACATGAAATGCCATATAGGTTGGATTTTAAATGTCCCCCAAAGGCCCATGTGTTAAAGGCTTAGTCCCCAGCTTCATGCTATTGTCAGGAAGTAGAGGTGGTAGAAACCCTAAAAAGTAGGGAAAATCTATGAGTTCATACTGATATAAATAAATGAATAATACAATTAATAGAAAAATGGGAAACAAGAATTGCAGACCAATTCCAAATAAATTTTTAGTTATTCTGTCCTTAAGGAGGGGGAAGCACTGGGTGCATTGGCCCATGCCAATTGGAAACAGATATGAATATCATAACAGATATTTAGTAATCAGTTTGTGGGGTTAAAAAGTGTTTCTCTAAACTCACTTAAATTTAACACAGATGCCCCCATTGGTTTTCTAAAACAGTGTGAACTATGGGGAGTGGAACAAAATCATGGTGTTATTTGCAATGATAACCCATCATGGTCTTGGCCTGAAAGTAGCACTGACGAGATGCAGGCATTGATAATATGGTTATGATTTTTAAAGTAACTGAGGCTCTACTGCTTTTTCTATTTTTTTCCCTAAGTTATAGAAATTGGAGAAACAGATTCATTGAGTCTCTGCTTATCAGAATTGATTCAGTTGATCAATTCATATCTGAACAAATGAAAAAATATACAAAGAAGAAAGACAGAAGTAAAAGAGTATCAATGCATAAGTGTTCAGAAATTGTACAGAGACTGCAGTGCCGATGGTCCTTGGTCCTTTGAGTAGGAGTGATAATGGAATAATAAAAACTACTTATAAAAAAATTAAAAAACTAAATCTGTTATCAGCCATAGATTGTCACATAGGTTTCCTTGTGTTTCTTTTTCTTTTGATTTATAGGAGTTCTTATTTTCAGGATGAGTTCTTTTAAGAATATATGTATTGCAAATGTCTTCTCCAAGTTTACTGTTTGCCTATCCATTGTCTTAGTGGATTCATTCTCTTAATATTCTTTTGATAGACAGAAGTTGTTATTGTTAATAAAGTCCAATTTACCCATGCTTTTATGGTTGTTACTTTGTGTGTTCTAGTTTAACAAATCCTGTGTACTCCCAAATTCATGAGGATGTTCTTCTATGTAGTCTTCTTTCTAGGAGGTGATTACTTAATGTTTAATTGTTTTAACATTTACATTTATGTCTGCAACCCTTGTTGATTTAAGATTTGCATATGCTATGTAGTGGTGTCAATATTTACTTCTTTCTGTGTGGATATCCAATTGATGCAACACTCTTTATTGAAGATGCTATCATTTACCCCACTGAATTACAGTGGAGTTTTAGTAATAAATCAGGTGACTGTGTATGCATGTGTGTATATATACACCCACTGGTCTGCTGATCTGTTTATCTATCCTTAAGCCAACACCCATGGATTGTAATATATAGTAGATAACATGGATTTATAGAAACTCTTCATTTCTGGAGTTTGTTCTATTTTTTTTCCATATTGCATTAGCTATATCAGATCTCATATTTTTTTACAAAAATTTCAGAACTAACTTATCAATTTCTATAAAAGAATCAGTTGGAATTTTCATTGAGATTGCATTAAAACTATAGACCAATTTGAGAGTAGACACCTTAGCAATATTGAGACTTTCAGTCACTCATATATTCCTAACGCTTATTTATATTTTCTTAAATTTTTCATAGTAATGTTTTGTAGTATCCCACATCTTGCGTATCTTGTTCAGATATATCCTGGGTAGTGGGCTTATAATTTCCCTGGGGATAAATTAGAGTAAGGAGCCATAATCCTTCCCACTGTGTTTCTAAATTCTTTCTTCGTTTTAATTTGCTTTTTATTTTTACAGACTGCATTTTGATTCATTGTACACAAATGGGGTACAACTTTTCATTTCTATGGTCGTGCATGATGTAGATTCACATCATTACTATCATCATACATGTACATAGGGTAATGATGTCAGTCTCATTCCACCATCTTTCATACCCCTGCCCCTTCCTCCCTCTCATTTTCCTCTACATAATCTAAAGTTCCTAAATTCTTCTCTTACCCCCACCCCCCACCCCCATTATGCATCATCATCCACTTATCAGAGAAAACATTTGGCCTTTGGTTTTTTGGGCTTGGCTTATTCACTTAGCATGATATTCTCCAATTCCATCCATTTATCTGCAAATGGCATAATAGTCTTCTTTATAGTTGAATAGTATTCCATTTTGTATATATACCACAGTTTCTTTATCCATTCATCTGTTGAAGGGCATCTAGGTTGGTTCCACAATCTAAATAGACAAATTCTTTCTTAAAAGGGGGAGGAGAGACAACTGTCTGTCCTATATAAATTCCTTCATGTATAGGATATATCTGACTCTCATCTCATCACACCAAAGGAAAAGAATTGAAGCACAAAGTAAATAATAATCATCATCTTCTCAGTTCCAAAAACTTGTTTGTGCTTTCAAGATAATATTAATAAACATGGATATTAAAAACATAATGATAGTTTTTCCATAAGGACTAAGTATTTGTCTGGTTTTGATTGCCCTAGTGAATTGCTTAGAATTGTCCTCAGCACATAGTAGGAACTTAGTAAATATTTGTTGCATGATGTATTAGTTACCTATTTCTGTGAACAAATCACCCCCAAATTTAGCATATTTCAACAATAAACATTTATTATCTCATGGCGTCCAGGGGTCAGGAATTAAGTGGTCCCTTAGCTGAATGGATCTGTTTCAGGAGGTTTCAGCCCCACTGTCTCCTGGGGCTGAAGCTACCTGAGGGTTAAGGAAGGATTTCTATATTTACCTATGTGGACACAGACCAACGGTTTCTATTCTTCCCCACGTGGGCCTCTCCATAAGGTTTCATGGCAACTACCTTCTTCAAGAGAAATTGGAGAGACAGAGAAAGAGAGAACAGTTTTAATGAGTTAGTCTTTGAGTCATATCTGATTATTTCTGCTGCATTCTTGTTATTAGCAGCACGTCACCAAGTTCAGCTCCCACTCAGCAGGAGGAGATTACATGATTACACAGGGGCATGCATCCTGGAAGGAAGGGATCACTGGGCTTTCTTAGAGACTGGCTTCTGCACAGCTATCAATGGGGAAATCACGTGATGTCGGTTATCTGACTAATTATGTGCCTTGTGCTTCAGTTCCAGATGATATAGAATAAGTAGGCATAGGGAAAGAAAAGAGAAAAGGGGATTCCCACTAGAAGAAGCACTGAGCACAGAAGCATAGATGATAATGAGACCTTTTTTCCTTCAGGGAACCATAAGTAGATCTCCAATAGAACACAAGATGGCAGATAGAACTTTTGGGACCTGTGGCTGAATTACTATATAAGAATTCTTATAAGTCATGAGAGGGTATTGGGTTTTAGATAATAGACAATCGCTGAAAGTTTCCATGCAGAAAAGTTGGGGTACTAGAAAAATTTAATTTTTCCTCCTATGTGGAAGGTGGATCAGAATCAAGAGAAAGTGGAATTAAACTGTTCTGATAGAGCCAATTCAAAGTTCTCCCAAGGTATGGAAACTAAGAATAAGGCAGTGGCAGGAGGGACAGGTGACAGTAGCTAATATTTCTATGAATAATATGAGGAAGAAGAAGGAATAACAGGAGGAGGAGAAGAAAGAAAGGGGGGAAAGATTAGAAGGGTCTACTTTTGGGGATGTGCATGTCTGAGTGAAGAAGAATGCCCTCTCTAGTGTGAGAGGGCTGAATCTGTGCTGCGTGCTGAACTGCACTGTGAATGCCAAGCAATATAGTTTTGCAATCCACAGGTCAGGGATTAACTAACTTCAGGGGCTACCTGCCTCCCAAAGCTCTGCATCTCAGTCACAGCATCTGTCCCTCTCTACCAATGACATCTGACCCATTTTAAATCTGAGATGAGTTTTGCACTGGAAGGCAAGTAGACAAGGAATATGCATCTCAGAGGGGCTTTTCCTCAGAACTGATTTCTAGTTGCTGATTTTTCATGTCTATTACCTTTGCTTTTGTTCTCCATCCTGGAATGCAAACTGTCAATCTCTGCTTTTAGTTCCTCTGGATGCTAAAACACATTTGATGGATCTAGAGTTCCTTTTAATCATTTATGGATTTTCTTGGCTCAGATTCTTTGTAGTCAAAACTGTGATCCTGAATTAGAAGGGTCTCTTTTGGAGGGGAGTGGAAGGTAGAATTATCTTCCTTTTCTCATGGGAATTCAGCAACTCTGCACATACCATCGGCTTTCACAGTGTATATGAAGTCTGTGTGTGTGTGTGTGTGTGTGTGTGTGTGTGTGTGTGTTAGCACACATATGAAGCATAACTATTAGCCTTCTGCCTTTCATGGTTACCATTTACCCGGTTCACATCTTCATTATTTCTTACGAGTCACTGTGAACATTTTTCAAGTTCTAAGTCAACATCATTAACAAGCTTCACTTACTATCACTGAATCATAACTGGCAACTCCATTCTTGAATGAAGAACATCTGCAAAGTTGTAAGGAATCCAAGAATTTTCCAGAGGGAAAAGAGAGATGGAAAAATGCTCTGTGCCAGCATAGAGAGCTCAAAAACTCAGGACTAGACCACGATACTTACTAAGTATCTCCCATGTGCTGGGCATTGTGCTGAATGCACTGAAAAATTAATGAGCAAAACTGACACAAGGGCTTCCCCCAAGGGAAGTAAAGAACAGTAGAGAAGAGAGTCATCAATGAAATAATCACAACTGTAGACATGTGTGGCGGCTAATCTTGGTTGTAAACTTGATTAGATTGAAAGATGACTAGAAAATCAGTAAAGCACATTTCTGGGTGTTTCTGTGAGGATGTTTCCAGAGGAGATTCGTCACAGTGAATTGAGTGGGGAAGACATGTCCTGACTGTGTGCAGCACCATTCAGCAACCAGGGGCCAGACCGATGAAAACATGGAAGAAGAGGGAAGTTCATGAGCAGGCACAGTCAACGCTTCTCAAGCAAGTGCATTTTTAGCTTGTTCTCACCTGTGCACATCAGAATCCAGGTTG
This sequence comes from Glaucomys volans, assembly GCA_020662805.1. Taxonomy (NCBI): domain Eukaryota; kingdom Metazoa; phylum Chordata; class Mammalia; order Rodentia; family Sciuridae; genus Glaucomys; species Glaucomys volans. The sequence continues at coordinate 848,066 of JAJEJO010000719.1, read as the reverse complement.
TGAAGCCTTTGAAAGCCCCTGCAGACCTGTACCAGCAAAGAGAGACATCACGGGCCTCTTTTTCATTCTGAGGCTTCCAGCTTCTTGGACTGAACAGCTGCCAGTTTCCTGGCTCTCCAGTCTGCAGGCAGCCATTGTGGCACTAGTCAGCCCCTGATTGTGTGAGCCAATCTAATAAATCCACTCTCATAATATATAGTATTATATATAATATATATATATTAATTTATATACACATATATATATTTATGTGTATTTTTCCTATTGGTCATTTTTTGTCATACTTCTTTTTTTTGTTCTAATTAGTTATACATGACAGCAGAATGCATTTCAAGTCATTGTACACAAATGGAGCACAACTTCTCATATCTCTGACTGTACAAGAGGCAAAGTCACACCATTTGTGCAGTCATACCTGTACATACCTGTAATAACGTGCATCTCATTTCACCATCTTTTCCACCCCTAAACCCCCTCCCCTCCACTCATTCCCCTCTAAGTCAATCTAAAGTTTCTTTCTTTGTCCCCCGTTATGGATCAGCAACTCCATATCACAGAAAACATTTGACCTTTGTTTTGTGGGGGATTGGCTTATTTCCCTCAGCATGATATTCTCCAACTCAATCCATTTACCTGAAAATGCCATAATTTCATTCTTCTTTAAGGCTAAGTAATATTCCATTGTGTATATATATATACCACATTTTCTTTATCCATTCATCTGTTGAAGGGCATCTAGGTTGTTTCATAGTTTAGCTATTGTGAATTCAGCTGCTATAAACATTGATGTGGCTGCATCACTGTAGTATGCTGATTTTAAGTCCTTTGGGTATTAACCGAGGAATGGGATAGGTAGGTCAAATGGTGGTTCCATTCCAAATTTTCTAAGAAATTTCCATACTGCTTTCCATAATGGTTGCACCAATTCACGGTTGCACCAGCAATGTATGAATGTACCTTTTTCCCCACATCCTGGCCAACACTTATTGTTGTTTGTATTCTTGATAGTTACCATTCTGATTGGAGTGAGATGAAATCTTAGAGTACTTTTGATTTACATTTCTCTAATTGCCACAGATGTTGAACTTTTTTTCATATATTTGTTGATCTATTGTATATCTTCTTCTGTAAAGTGTCTGTTCAGCTCCTTATTCCATTATTTCATTTATTGATGGGGTTATTTGTTTCTTTGGTGTTAAGTTTTTTGAGTTCTTTAAATGTCCTGGAGATTAGTGCTCTATCTGATGTGCATGGGGTAAAGATTTCTCCCATTCTGTAGGCTCTCTTCATGCTTTTGATTGCTTCCTTTGCAAAGAGGAAGCTTTTCAGTTTGATTCCACCCCATTTATTGATTTTTAATTGTATTTCCTGCACTTTAGGAGTCTTGTTAAGGAAGTCAAGTCCTAAGCCAACATGATGAAGATTTGGGCCTACTTTCTTTTCTATTAGGTGCAAGGTCTCTGGTTTAATTCCTAGGTCCTTGATCCACTTTGAGTTGAGTTTTGTAAAGGGTGAGAGATAGGAGTTTAATTTCATTTTGCTACATATGGATTCCCAGTTTTCTGAGGACCATTTGTTGAAGAGGTTATATTTTCTCCAATGTGTGTTTTTGGCACCTTTGTCTAGTATGAGATAACTGGATTTATGTGGGTTTGTCTCTGTGTCTTCCGTACATGTCTACATGTCTATCTTTGTGCCAATACCATGCTGTTTTTGTAAATAAAGTTTTGTAGTATAGTTTAAGGCCTGGTATTGTGATGTCTCATGTTTCACTCTTCTTGCTAAGGATTGCTTTGGCTATTCTAGGTCTCTTATTTTTCCAAATGAATTTCATAATTGCTTTCTCTGTTTCTATGAGGAATGTCATTGGGATTTTAATTGGAATCGCATTGAATCTATATAGCACTTTTGGTAGCATGGCTATTTTGACAATATTAATTCTGCCTATCCAAGAACATGGGAGATCTTTCCATCTTCTAAGATCTTCAATTTCTTTCTTTAGCGTTGCATAGTTTTTATTGTAGAAGTTTTTCACTTCTACAATCTAACAGTTTTGTTAGGGTGAATCCCAAGTATTTCATTTTTTAAGGCTATTGTGAATGGGGTAGTTTTCCTAATTTCTCTTTCAGAGAATTCATCACTGATGTATAGGAAAGAATTTGATTTATGGATGTTGATTTCATATCCTGCTACTTTGCTAAATTCATTTATTAGCTCTAGAAGTTTTCTGGTGAAATTTTTTGGATCTTCTTAATATAGAATCAGGTTATTGGCAAACAGTGATAGTTTGAGTTCTTTTCCTATTCATACCCCTTAATTTCCTTCTTCAGTCTAATTGCTCTGGCTAGAGTTTTCAGGACAATGTTAAACAGAAGTGGTGAAAGAGGACGTCCCTGTCTTGTTCCAGATTTCATAGGGAATTCTTTTGGTTTTTCTCCATTTAGAAAGATGTTGGCTGTGGGCTTAGCATAGACAGCTTGTACAATGTTGAGGTATGTTCCTACTATCCCTAGTTTTTCTGGTGTTTTGAACATGAAGGGGTCATGAAGGGGTGCTGTATTTTGTCAAAGGCTTCTATTGTTTTTTTTTTCCCCTCTGGAGAACTTCAATACAACACATAAAGTCACATAATCACAAATGGTACAAAGACAAAATGCCCTCATAGTTGTAGTAGCATTGCATATTACTACAATCACTCAAAATACATGCAAATCACGTGTGTATGTTCATTAGGTACACATGAACGTGTATGTCCACTTGAAGTAGTATCAGGGCCAGAAGTGAGATTATACATACATGTAATTCAAATATACTCTAAGAGACAAAAAATTAGGGTTTGGTTCCTCCCCTTATCGCATCTTCAGCTGCCCCTTAATAGTGTGAATAGAAATATTAGAAACAGAAGTTAATTTAGCAATTTTTGCTCAGACTTGGAATGAGTTTGGAATGAAAGTGAAATTAGAATAAAGAGGCATTGATTGTACTATATCAATCTAGACTTCCCTGTACATAGTCAATAATAAAGCTATTGGGAGGGAAGTTTATAATAAAATAACTTCTCAAAAGAGGCTTGTTGGCTAAGAGACTTGCTGTTAAACCAATTTTGCTGAATTCAATTAAGTGGTATTAAGTCATGGGCTGCATGCAAAGCCCTATTCTAAACACTGCTATGAGAAAGTGCAGAGGTTTATACATACTTCTTGCCCTAAGGAGCAATGATTTGAAAGAAAATTGACATCAGAGAAAATTACTATAAAATAACTATTCACCCCTACCAGTTCATCTTACTAAATATGTTTATCAAGCTTATAATGGGGCCAGGTGGAAAGGCATTGCCTATGTGTAGCCTTGTGACATAATGGAAATACAATTTCATAATGAGTTAATTATAAATATGTATGGGTTAGACAAAAGCACAGCTAGTTTTAAAGACTCATTAAATGGAAGATTTGACTGTGCTTTTGAAACTGAAGTGTGAACATTCTCTCAAAATGAAATGGAGATGAAAGCCTGTGACTTCATCCTTTGATCAACTCTTCTTGGGAATGGCACAGAGGGTTCATAATACCTGTTGTATCACTATTGCTTTACTCTTTGGAGAGTGATAAAATTGTTAATTTTCTACATTTTTTATGAAACAGAAACTTGTATTTAGGACAAAGTACAAAGAAATGTTCCAGAGACTGGTCTAAGCATGAGCATGTATAGCTACGGCTGACTCCAGGTTAGAGTAATTGCAAATGCCACCATGAGATCATGCTCATCATTGAAACTTCAAGACACAAACATATCTTTTTATGACCTTTGGATGGAACCCAGAGCCTTGCACATGCTAAGCACTCACTCTCACTGAGCTATAACCCCAATGTATCTTGTGATCTAAATTTCACAAATGACACATTTCATCAATTTTAATTTTACAAATTAAATTTTACACATTTCTACTCACATATTCACATACTAATGTAGTTATTCCAGGCTCACAGCTTTATGGGGACAGCACTGTGCATATGTAAACCTGAAAATCTGAAATGAACAAATGTTTCAAGAATACAAATTAATCTAGAAGGCCACTGTTGCCAGGCAAACTTTCTGGGAAGCAGTCTAAGACAGAGCATGGTAAGTAGGCTATTTCTGGATGAAGAGTGCCATTGGTATCCACACCTGTGAAAAGGCCAAGGAAAAAGCCAAGCTGCAAAGCTGTCCAATGGGTCTCAGATGACCTCACAGGAAGCTCAGAATATCAAATAGCCTGGCAGATATTTTAAGTTAGAGTAAAATAGCTAATCTCTCATATCCCTGCCTTGATTAGTCATTGGATATGGACAGCTTGGAAAGATGATTTGATCTTGAAAGAGGGGTGCTGTCTGCAGGAAACTGAGGTAGTCCCTGAAGAGCCTAACAGGGACTCATCCAACAGGTGGGGGAACAAATCCTTCTTTGAAAAAGGTCTGCACCATGCATCACCCTATCCACTAGAGACCAAATACAGGTACAGCTAAATAGCAAGTTACTGCTGAGGTTCTCACAGATTTAGCAGACTGGATCCTAGCACTTCCTTCTATAATGCAATACCTACAAAAAGTGTCTCTCATTAAAGGTTTTTTTCTCCTCTTCTCTTGAGTATTATAATGGTTAATTTGAATTGTCAACTTGATTGGATTAAGAGATGTTGATGATTAAGAGGCTTCGGGTATGTCGATGAAGGCGTGTCTAGAAATTACTGGAACGTGGGATAGTGAACTGGAGACCCTGCCTAAGCATGGGCGGTGCTGGCCAATAGGATGGAATAAAAGTGGGAAGAACAAGGAAGCAGATGCAGATGCAAGCTCAGCTCATCTTGAACGAGTTCTTGATTGCTGCTTCCATTGTCTGAGGACTCTCACTTCTTCACTCTTCAAAAATGGACTCTGCCAATGATTCTTCAGGTAGTTTCCAGAAGCCTTGGTCTCAGACTAGGTTAGCACTGTTGATCCCTCTAGTTCTGGGGCTTCTGTGTCTTGGACTGCGCAGCTGCTGGTTCTTCCAGCTCTCCAATTGCAGACAGCCATTGTGGATTATCCAGCTTCTGGTCATGTAAGCCCACCTAATAAATCCCCTTTTCATAATCATACTTCCTGTTGATTCAATTCCCCTAGAGAACCCTAACTGATACAAAGATTAACATATATTCTTGGAATACTACAAACAGGTTCACAAAATAAAAGTCAGTAGAGTGCATGGATCTGGCAAATCTAAGGCAAACGTGGCATAGCTATAAGGACGTACTCATATTTTGAGATCAAACCACAAATTCATTTTCACCTTTCCCAGTTCTTTAAATGGTATTAAATAATCACCCTGTGCTACATCCTGAAAATCCTGGCAGGCTTATCACTTTTCTGCAGTCTCAAATATCATAAAATAGTCATTTTTAGTCATAACCATCACTTTTGCAATGAACTCCCTAGTGCTGAGATTTACTTAGTTGAGGTCTTTTCCATTCTATCAGTTCTAATCTGCTTCATTCTAGAAGCCTAACCTGGCAATATCATAAGCTGGCTCTGGCTTCTCTGACCATGGCAGATATTTGAACATCATACCATATCTTTGGAGATCTTTCAGGGGCTTCTAACATTCCTCAATGGGCCCCATTCACTTGAAGTATCTTTGTTCTATCTATCTTTAGATTATTTTTCCCCTTAAAGTGACTCTATGTGGTCTCTTCCCCACCTAGCTTATAAACAGGGAGGGAGGGAGTCTACTCCCAAGGCTGTAACGTCCCCAGGGCTACCACCTAAACAGTTGGCACTTGTTTTCCCTGAAGGGTGGACTAGACCTTAGTCTGCAGTCATCTTTAGTTTTCTCAGGCAAGAAGTAGGCCTTGGTCATATCCTCTGAAGTCACTCCAAGGAGAACAGATTTCTCCTACAGCTCTCCATGAAAAGTTCGGAGCTGGACTACAGTACCCATTGCACAGCACAGCAAAGACTTTCCTTTCTTCAAAGATGTCTCTGTATCAATGTCCTCTCAAAATCCACTCTGAAATTCTTCCCATATTTCTGGTCTAGGTGAAGCAAGCGAAACTTATGGGAAGAATTCTTGAAACCATTTGCTTTGTGTACTTGAACATATAGTGAGGAGGCCCATTGTAGTCTAATTTTGATATTCTGATGTTATGGTTTGGATGTGAGGCATCCCCCAAAAGCTCCTGCTAATGCAGGGATATTCAGAGGTAAAATGATTATGAAACCTAATTACTCCATCTTAATTTGAATGGACCGACTTGGTGGTAAGTATTGGCAGGTGGGACCTGGCTAGAGGAGGTGGGTCACTGGGGACATGTCCTGGAAGAATTGTGCTACCTGCTACCCCTTCCCCTCTCTCTTTCTCCTTTCTCTCTCTCTCTCTCCTTCCTGATTCCACCATTAGTTGAGCAGCTTTCTTTCACTGGGCCCTTCCCCCATGATCTTGGGCTCAGAATAGTGGAATCAGCCACTTATGGACTGAGACCTTTAAAACCATGAGGCCACAAATAAATTTTTCCCTTTCTAAGTCCTCCTTGTCAGGTATTTTGGTTATAGGCATGGAAAAGCTGACGTCAAGTGTTTTACCTGATATCTCTTCTGTGATGCCTTGGTGTCTCCTAAAGCAGAGTCACCATGACATCTTCCACACTTTCATGAGCAAAGTCGCCCATGAAGTTGATACCAAGCAAGGCTCACTGCCTGATGCACACAGAAATCAATATTATGACACTGTTTTTTGCATAAAGAAAGCTTTACTGCCAAGTTGACCAGCAGAGAGTAAACTGTTCAAATCAGCCTCCCTTATTGATCAGAAGGGGGACTTATAGGAAGGGAGAGGGGAGAAGCTGTATGCTGATGGTGGGAAGCGGCTGCTGCAGGGTTCCTCTGTGCAGGCATATGGTCATGGTGCTCCTTCACTGATCCCATGTTTTTCCCCAAGGGGAGATGTGTTCCGCATGGAGGATTTTGAGTTTGTGATGTCAGAAGGTCATTGACCAGATGAGCTGGTTTCTTCTGCATGTATCCATTTTTGCAAAGAAGTTTTCAAACTGTCCTTGAGTGGATTCTGAAGGTATTTCCTGAAAAACAACTTTGTTATTTAAGGAATTTGTGTCCGGATGTGCCTGGGTCTTCGCTGGTTTCAGATTCTGGCTGAGAGACTGTGCAGATGTGGCCCCACATAAAAGGGTCACTCCTCTGCAGCCTCCTTTCTGAGTGTGGACAGTTCTTGGCTTCCAGATAAACCAATATCCTCTATAGAATAACACAACACAATTAACACAAATTATCAGGGATATTCATCCATTTAAAAAGTAGAATTATGAGTTTTTAAAGTTTTATTGAGTTCAAAGTCACTTTATAGAGCATCTATACATCTTTATTTTGCAAATGAGAAAATTGGTCTCCCAAGATGTTTTTGAGAACTCATTCATTTGTTCAAAAGTATTTGGTGTCTATACTTTGCAGGTGTGATATTATGTTATTATAAGAAATATATATTTGGGTCTTCATCTACAGCTCCTGGTCAGAGCTCCTAAAATCTTTATAGTTTCCTTGAATGGTAAGAGTGATAGGAGCATCGTTTTGTTACAATATTTGGGTCTTTGCCCCCAGCTCCCGAATGAGCTCTGGAAGGATAAAGGTGAATACAAAGAAATGTCTTACTATTTATTATAAGCCTTTTCAACTAATCTAGAATTTATGCAATGCAGTGACTATTTTTTTTGTACCATGAATTGAACCCAGGGGCACATAACCACTGAGGCATACCCCCCAACTTTTTTTGCATTTAATTTGGAGACAAGGTCTCACTGAGTTACTTAGGGCCTTGCTAAGTTACTGAGGTTGGCTTTGAACTCACAATTTTCCTGAATCAGCCTCCCAAGCCACTGGTATTACAGGCATGTACACCACGTTCAGCTAATGAAGTGACTTTTGAAAAGCTCCTAATTATGGGGAAAAGGGCACCAGAAACTCAACCATGCAATTGGAGAATCGGAATGTTCCATCCCACGTGATGAACTCCAAGGAGAGGAGAGGGATAAAGGTTGAGTTGATCACCAATGATCAGCAATTAAATCAATCATGCCTATGTGATGAAGCCACCATAAAAACCCTCTCCAAAGATATTCAGAGACCTACTGTGTTGGTGAACAGGAATGCAACCACATGCCCAGAGGTAGGCACAGTCCAAATTCCACAGAACAAAAGCTCCCATGAGCAGGACTCTTTGGGGCCTCAACCTATGAATCTCTTCATCTGATTATTCATTTCTATCCTATAAAATTTCTTTTGTAATAAGTCAGTAATCATAAGTAAACATCCCCTGAGTTTTGTACTCTGTTATCAAGCCTAAGGAAGAGGAACTGGGGACTGCTGATTTGTAGCCAAGTTAGAGTTGTGGGTAACCTGGGGATTCACTACTTACAACTGACATCTGAAGTCGAGGGTGGTCTTGTGGGACTGAATCCTTAACCTATAGGGTCCATGCTAACTCTGGACTGGACAGTCAGAATAGTGTTTCATTATAGGACTCTAGGTTAGCTTCAGGCATAGAATACCTGGTTGGATTAAATTGTAGGATACCTGATCCAATATGCAACTGGACAATTGGTTGGTGTGATCAAAACCTCCACATATTTGATGTCAGAAGTTAGAGAAAATGTAGAGAAGCAGTTTTTTTTTTCTTTTTCTAGTTATTTTCAAAATGCATGTGCTATGACAGCGGACAAACCTGCCAATCAAAGAATTGATTGTTCAATGAGGACAACAGTCACATAAAAAAGCTGTTAAATACATCGTAATCAGAAATTCTTCTCTGAACCAGCCTCTGAACCTAGATATTACTAACCCAGGGACTTCCCCCAGCCAATTTGCTGCAATGACTAGGAAGCCTTTTAGAATTGTCTGTGCATGGGGCAAGGCCTTTGAAACTCTGGGTTTACTGTTCAGGAGGGATTGAGGGTATATCTCAACCACAGCCTATTTGTCAACTGCCTCTTGAATGTGAGTCACATGTAAGAACTATAATCCTTACAGAATGATTTACAACTATTGAGAATCAGAGTGATTTTTATATTAAACTTTAACTTTTGCTAAAATTCTGTTTAGATTATAACAGGGCGTATCAGTTAGAAAAAAATTCTCTGATTCCTTGTGACCTTTGGAAATATCTACAGCAGGATGCTGAATTTAAAGACTATTACCCACCCTCCTCTTTGCAAATAAAAAGAGCTATGTAAATGTTAAGAGGGAATCGTCTCAGAAAACTGGGCACTTTGCAAAAAATGTATATGCAAAAAGAGGTCACCTCTTGAAATTTTGAAAGAAGATTCCGAAGCACAGAGGCCAAGTAATTATCTTCAAGTTAGCTTTGATAATCCTTGGTTTCAAGATAGCAAATATTTGGATTGGATTGAAATTCCCAGTAAATGAAATGCTACCCTCCATTCTAGGACTTAAAATAATTCTCATCTGAGGGCCACATCCCAATTAGCATCAAAGAAAAAGCTCTAAAACCCTGTAGTACTGAGAAAAAGCACTGGAATTGATGAAGTTGTTACCTGAGATTGTGAAAATAATTTTGTTTAAGACATATTTAAATTTTTTTTTTTGAAAATACAAATCAACAGATTTCTACATATTGCCATTATTTATTAAGGAATCTGGGAAAATTTTTGTTAGCCATCTGTCTTCCTCAGCATTGTTAATTATTAATTGAAACTCATTTCAGAAAATGGATTATGTGTTAGACAAACACACATAAATATCACTTTATAAATAAACTGTGAAAATGTGATATTCTTCAGAAACAGAAATGTCTCATTAAATCTACTTTTCTTCTTGGATATGTAGGTAACATAATTTCCAAAGTCTTTGGAAGATACATTTATAACTTTAGTAGATTTATTAGAGGTGGAACTCTTTCCCCAGGATGGAAAGGTAAAAATAAAAGAAGGAATAATGGAAACAATGTTAGTTAATAGTCTCTCTTTGGCAAAACAAACCTTTTTGTGACATGACTTATTCGTTCCTATCCCACTGTTGCCAAATGTTTGATACCTTTATTCTTTCTCTGTTTCCACTCTAAATATATCCCCCTTTTTAAAAAATTAGAGAAATTAGATACAGGGAGATCAAGTCAAGATAAGCAATAGTATGAAACCAAGAGTCAATTTAGTATGGAACTGCTGAAGACAAATATTCAAATGTGGCAGAGGTCCACAGTACCAAGAGAATAATTACAATGTAGCTGGTGGCATTAATAGTGCCTGTTGCAAGGCACAGAGGATCAGGGTCTACAGAGTACAGAGCTGAGTCCACATGCCAGGGACACAGCAGGAAGATGTGCAACCGGGAGGGGAGATGTATGTTGTTCACAAGTCTCCCACACTTCACACATATCTGCTTCTGCAGAATCAGCACTCCTGACACATAAAAGTCCCTTGACTTGACTCCATGCTGATCTTCACAGTAAAAACCCTTACTTATTTATAAGTATGCTTTCCACTTCTATTTTTCATCTGAGGATTCCAAATAGCTTTCTGGGCAACGGGGCATGATTAATCCCACTTTACATGATTGGGTCAAGGTCTTGCCAGAAGCTACCATCTTTCCTTGACATTTCCAAGTTATATTTTTCTGCACAGAAAGATACATGTTGGAAAGGTTGTTTTTTTTTTTTTCTTTAATGACAATGATAAAAGGGAACACTCAAAATTCGTTCCCTTATTTTTCCCTATGGAAGTTATATTCATCCAAAAGAACAAGTATAAATCCTATACAGTTATATCAGTGGCACTGTATCTGAAAATGTGCTTTTTTTCATTTATTCCCCATATTGGATGTTTAACAAAATAGAGTATTCTAGACTGGTTCTATGCAACATATACTAAGTTGATGGAATTAAATGGTATTTCTTTCTTTTTCAAAGAGACTTCAACTAGCTAGCAAGGGGAAAACTATATATGTCTATGCAAAATAATCCACATTTTCTTTTTTAACCAGATTGTCCAAATGATCCTGATAGAGTCTGAGAACATAACCATATATTTGAAGATGTATTTCAGAATGTGTGACTTCCTTCCATGCCTTGATGGGAGCAGCTGATCTGAAGGGTATGGCTTAGGTCTGCACAAGCCCAGTGATGGTTGGTTGGTGGGGGTAGAGAAGAGAGTCAGTGAAACATCTTGGCAATGACAACAAGTTGAAATTAAAAACAGAACGTGATAGTCCGCTTTCCACTACTGTAACAAATACCTGGAATAATCAACTTAAAAAGAGGTTTTGAGATTTCAGACCATGATGAGTTGACCCACTGCTTTTGGACCCGTGGAAAGGCATCAACTTACGGAAGGAGTGCATGGTGGAGAAAGCTGCTCAACTAATGGCCAGAAGTGAGAGAGACTGGAAGAAATGAAAGTACCACAGTCTCCTTCAAAGGCACATCACTAGTGACCTGGGATGTCTCATTAGGCGTCATCTCTTAAAGGCTCCATTACCTCCCGATAATGACACTGGCTGGCGACCAATCCTTTAACATACAAGCCTTTGGGGGCCACTCTAGATCCACACTACAGTAGTGGATTTAAAGCCACTAGACTGTCTGGCTTCCTCAACTAGTGAAGGATGACTACCACAGAAAATAATATCCAGTAATATTTTAGTTTTTAAAAATGCCTATCTATTTCATCGTTAATGCAATAATGGCAAGTGGGATTAAATATCTGGGTTAATATAATTATATATTTTTTTGATAATATTTCATGAAAATGGATAATATTTCACTTCAAATAAAGATGTCAATTCTAAACACAGAGGTTTCTTTCTTCACCTTTGGGTGATTCAAAGTTTAAAAATAGAAAGCTAAAGGAACCAAGAGGCCAAAAGACTTTTATCATCCTTTAAAAGCAGGGCTTTGGATGATAAGGGCTCTGTGTCACAACACAATCCACTTTCATCTTCAAAGTCCTAAAGGGAAATCGCTGCTTCATTGAGGTCCCTGAGATAGCATGTTTCATTTTTATTTTATTTTGTTCTATCTATTTCTTAGGAGCAAGCTTGGTCCTACACGAAAAATTCAAAAGCTTCCTCCATACTATGATATGAAAACTGCAAAAAGCCCTGCCTGGAAAAACTGATCTTATCCACCCAGTTTATTGGTCAGAAAGCTGTACCATTACATGAGTTATGATGTGATAAGAAAACTCTGGTTTAGAATGTGTAAATATCATCTGACAAGGGCCTTTACAGCCTCTCTCCCTAGCACCTTAGGAGAAATTTGCTAGAGTGAAGATGCTGATGGAAATAGGAAGACACAAGAAGGCCAAGAGGAAGAAATAGTCTCTGAATTAAGAGAAACCACTGAAGCAGACCAGATGTCTATTAATAATTGCTAGAGTCAGGACTGCAGGGGGCAAACTGGTTCTTAAAAGGTTTTCTGCTATCGAATATAAAACAGTGGTTGCCAGGGGTAGAGAGGAAGGAGGTTAAGAAATGGGGATCTATAGGTCAAAGGATACAAAGTAGCAGATATGTAGCATGAACAAGTCTAGAGATCTAATGTGCACTTTGAGGACTATAGTTAATAAAATTGCATTACATTAGGGATTTTTGTTAAATAGATTTTAGCTGCTCTTATAAAAATAGCAACTATGTAATAGATTAATTTGTTTCACTGTGCTTACTGTTTTATTATCTATGTGTACCTCATAATATCATGGTGTAAATCTCAAATGGACACAATAAAATTAATTAAAAAGAACATTTCTCTGCTGTCCCAGGCCCATCCTCAGCAGACACAAGATAAAGGTGGGAAACTGAAAAAAGGAGTCAATTAGAAAATGCAAAGACAAATCATGAATGTCGTATCCTCATAATACTGTAGTCAGAAATCATGTGAAATCTCCAAAGAACTATGGTTTCCTTGCTGATTTTAGAGAGCAGGACAATTTAGAAGAGATCAGAATTTTTTTTTTTCATTTAAGGTGCTGTAGCATTTACTAATGCTAAGATATTGCTGAGAAGATAGTGATGCTCACTTGCCTCAGAACCAAAATGAGGCTCAATATTACAACTGTGGGATCCTACACTGCTTTAGGTACATTATAGTCCCTATATTATTTTAAGATTTTATTTCATGTAGTTTAAGCACAAATACCATTGAAAATATCATTGAAAATCCCAGTACTATGGGGAACTCACTGCTTTTCTGACTTCTCTTCAAACAGCCAAGATAATGGACGTTTGCCAAGCAACTGCACCAGGAAGCAGAAAGGTCCCTGAACATGGAACCAGACAAACTAGTTATGGGTGATTGCTATGGATTAGCTTTATCAGTTTTTGCAACTCATAAAATCATCAAGCCACCAATAATAAGAGGGAGATCAAATAATGTATATGAAAGCATTGTATAAACTGTAAAGCACTATGTAATTTTCTATCCACATCAAGAAACATTTTAATTAACATTAAATTGAACCTGGCATTGAACTGAATGGGTAATAAGTTAAACATATGTCATACAAATTGGGTTCTCTTTAGCTCTGATGAAGGAGGGGGAAAGTCAGTTGCTGACTTTGCTTTAAACTACACTTCTCCTGAGTGTGGCGTGATGCAGGGAACATTGCTAATCCAGTTAGATTAATTAATTAGGTAATTAATCAACCCAGGATCAATAATAACAGGAGCCCTTACTTTCAAAAAGGGAGTTCATTAGAATGAAGAACTTCAACATATAGAGAAAAAAAAAAAACATTTGTTGGTATCTGTGAAGGGGCATTTCTCTTCCACATCCTTTTCTGAAAAAAAGAGTAACAAGAGGAAATGCAGATGAGGAAACCAAATAAACTTTGGTAATGAAGTGAAGTTAGAGAACATAACTTAATTGGAGAGCCTACTAGGTTTGCAAGATGACTGCAGCATTAGAGGTGCCTGCCAGTCAATAACGTAGTCTCCTGAGTGGTCTCGTTACCTTGCTACATTGCATGGCTGTGTGTCTTAGAGGAACAGAATGGAATGCATGTTTCCTGCAAATTACTTGCTCCCAAGAAATCACCACTGCACTGTCTATACCCAATTAATTCTTCAAAATTTATCAAAAGAACAAATCATCCAACTACTCTGTGGGCTAAGGCAGGAGGATTGCAAGTTCAAGGCCAGCCTTGGCAACCTAGTGAGACTCCTGTCTCAAAATTTTAAAAAATAATAAAAAAGGACTGGAGATGTAGCTCCATGCTAGACTACCCCTAGGTTCAATTCCCAGCACTGCAAAGGAAAACAAAGAAAGAAACAAACAAAAAAACCCAGCAACAGCAACAGCAAAATAAATCACCACACCTTGCCACTTTGGGGAGAAAGTGTAAAGGGCAGAAAGAAGACCAGAGTTACATTTAATTGTGTTCCCTTCACAAGAAGGAAACATCAAGAGTTGAGAAGACACATTCCTCATAACATCATTTCCCATTTTGGTCTCTCGATCCTTTGGATATAACTCTTCAATTCCTTGTGAGGAAGGGATGAACAATCTTTCAGGATTATTCCTGTATTTAGTCCATCTCCCCAGTAATATCCATTGTTGCTCCAATACAGATTTTTAGTTGTTTGTGAGTAATAAAATCCAACAACATTCATGTACTAGTCAGCTAAGGCCGCCATGTTGAAGTATATTAGACTCACTGACTTAAACATCAGAAATTTATATTCTCAAAACCCTGGAGGCCAGACGTCAGACTAAAGTGTTAATGTGGTTGGTTTCTTCTGTGGCTGCTCTCCTTGGCTTGTAATTAGCCATCTTCTCCTTGAATTTTCATATGGACTTCTTTCTCTACCTATTTCTTCCTTCTCTGCCTAATCCTCTTTTGTAAGGACAATAGTCATATTGGATTGCAGCCCACCTTAATGACTTCATCAACTTAATTATCTATTTAAAGACTTTATTGTCACATTCACTCACATTCTGAGGTACTGGGAGTCAGAACTTCAACAAAGGAATTAGGACAGCGGGATCCAATTCATCCCTAACAATTGAGATACCTCAAATTTTAATATAAACCCCTTTTTCAATGTCAAATTTGCAAGGATAATTTGATGTTAAATACCATAGAAGGCTGAAGTTCAAAAACTTTACAATCCAAAATAAACTGTCTTGCACTGAGGTCTTAAACTTTTTATTTTTTTAAGCTGATATATAAAAATAGTACAATCTAGGGAATAACATAGGTTTACATGCATATGTATGTAGTAGTATAATGTTCAAATCAAGATAAACATATTTATCTCCTCAAACAATGATCATTTCTTCATGGTGACAACTTTCAAAATTCTATCTTCTAGTTTTCTGTTTAGGACTTAGAAGTTTCAAGTCTAAAGTTCTTGTTAGATGAAAAGTCAAAGACTCTCTGAATTTCTTATTCTGCACAGTCTTAGCTGGTAGAATTCTTGGTTTCTCAGTAGATTTGGGGTGCCTTCAGCAGCTGTCACTTGAACTTTCTCACCCAGAATATGTACACATTCTTCAGGGCCTCAGAAATTATAACACCAAGAAGTTTGTATGCCTCATATATTTTATAGAGTCCAAAGAGCTAATGGGACATTCAATTTTTTCACATTCCACACCTGTCAAATTTAGAAAGCAAGCCAAACCAGAGCCTCTAATGCAGAAAGAAATATGTTTCCAAGGCCAAGTACTGATTATTATAAAAGACTGAGCAGAAATTTAACAGTGCCAAACAGATCCACAAGTTCAGCTTTGCCAGGATGCTAGTCACTGACAGTTTTGCAGAATCTAAAACCTGCAAAAGCAAACAAACTGGAAAAAAATTCCCATAAGAGATTAAACTTGGCATTGTGAATAAAACGTCCACATTGCCTGTGGCTCAGCAGTCAACCTGCAGTCTCAAACCCATGTGTCTTGGGTGTGGCTCAGAGCCTTTGTCAAGATCTAGTGAGTGACTTAACACAAATGGCTGTGGACAAAGTCACCACCAGTTGCAGTGAAATGTTAAATGTCAAAGTGCTGTGAGACCTAAAATTGAAACCTCTTGCCTGCAGAAGTTAAATGCCAGTACAATATGAGTCACCATATGCACCCAAGGTTAGAACTCTGCACACTGTATCTAAATCCCAAATCCACCTATTTGGGCCCAATCAAAATCAAGTATGTGCTTTCCCAACAAATTCCATTAATAAACTCACTCTGAACCCCTACTAATCAATATCATTACCTAGTATTTTAGTAACTTTTTATTTCAAACTTACAGAAAAGTTGCAAGAATAGGGAACTCCCAGAGTGTTTGTGTGTATATGAAATATACCAAATGAGAGTTATGTATGTACTAAATGAGATATGTATTACTGATATATATTATTGATATGTAGGTATGCAGATACATCCAACAGGCATGTACACATCACAAATACACATCACAAAATAAACAGTTCTATTAATCACCTATTCATTATATTATTCTGTGTCTCTGTGTGCATCTCTATATACATATATACACATTTATTCTTTTCTGAACCTATTTAGAATAAGTGAAAACATCACATCCTTTTACTCCTATACATAGGTTATCTAAGTCAAGAAACCTAATACTGGTAAAACTTCATGCTATAGTTCAAATATATATTTAAATATTATTAAGTACTCCAATAATGTCCTTCTTACATTTATTCTTGAGTCAAAATAATATTCAAAATCAAATGCCTCTTTAACATCCTTTTATCTGGAAGGGTTCCTCAGCTTTTCTTTACCTTTTTCACCTATGCTATTTTTGAAAAGTACAAACTGCATATTTTTTAACATACCTCTCAATTTGAGTTCAGGATTCTAATATTTCTTTATGATTTGGATTCAGGTTATACATTGGGGGCAGGATTATTTCTAAAACAATGCTGTGTCTCTGACAGGACACTTAATTGAAAGCACCTGAACATTGGAAGTCAGTGTTTCCCAATTTGGTGGATGTTAAATTGAAGAGCTTCACTATCCAACAGACTTCTCAAATAAAATTACAATTTTCCTCTTTGGAATCAGTAAGTAATTTGCTGGAGAGAGACTTCGTGACTATGTAAGTATCATGTTAATTGTGAAATTATCACCTACTAATTTTGGTATCCACTGAAGATTCTCTAGCTCCATTTTTCTTTCTGTTTTTAGTTGGTGTTTGATTGTAAGGAAGAGGCATTTTTTTCTTCTCAACATTTATTTACTTATTTATTCATATACAGATAGACTCCTGAATACTTGTTTTATTCTTTGGTAATTTATTTCTATCATTTATTTTCATGCTCAAATTGTCCCAGATCTGGCCTGTGGGAAACCCTTCAAACTTACTTCTGAGTCTTTCTGACATGAATCTCTGAACACTTCTTTTCTTTTGATGTTGAAAGTTGTTCCAGGCTCATTTTGTACTCTCACTGCCTGGGCACCAGAAAAGACCACTTCAAGAAGACCAGAAGTCCCTTTTGATGGATAATGGTAGTTAGAAAATAAAAGCTGAGTACTAGGTATGCTCATTGCCAATGCCATCATTGCCTCTTGTCCTTTAAGGAGACCAACCTAGGTAATGTGTAATATATGATACTATTTTTTTTTTTTACTTATGCTCACTGGTATACATACACATCCTTACTTTGCTCCTATCTGTCTTAAAAAATCATTAGTTTATACTGATATATCTAATTCCAATCCAACTCCACAGGATATTTCCACCTTATGACATCCCAAAGTGAGAAACCTGGCCTTCATTATCCTCAATATATTCACTCATTTGCTCAAGTCTGGAATACCCAGATGTATTTCACAATTGCAAACCCACAGCAGTCTAAAAAGCAAACCTGTTAACTAGAGTTCCTATTTGTGTATGGTGCATTGGGATAAAATTCACATATACTAAAATACACACATCAATTTTGTTTTTATATTTAAAAATTCTCTTCCCAAAATGAAACTGGTTTTTAAAAAATATCATCAAATGACATTCTTCTCTTTTGCCTCAATTCTGGTTGAATTGAGAAAAAAGACATGAGGCAGATGGAAGATCAAGACAAGAAGTGTCTCTCTGGTCAAGTCGAATGATCTTGCCATCTGCGCCCCAGAAGTGGGCAAAATTCATCTCCCAGCCAGAGCTCTACTGTGGCAGCCTTGATGACTCTCCTATGATACTGCCAGGAGAAGTCCTGCCCTAGGAGAAATGGAGCAGAATGCATGCTCCCTGAGGACTTTTACTCCAAAGGAGAAGAGGAGCTAGATTGGGCTATGCCTGCAGAGTGAGCCTCCCCAAACCTGCCAATCAGGGAATCTTTTAATCCCACCTGCACCTTGTCTTGGGTGAGCAAAAGATCAAAGACTAGAACTTATGTCACCTTCTTTCACAGAAAGAAACATCCAATACTAGGAAAAACGTGCCTTCCCCCAATTCTAATGTTGTATTTATTTAGGAAATTTATGCAGTGATGTCTTTTCAAATTATAAAAGTAATTCATTTTCTTTACAATACAACATGACTCTCCCATGGATCATTATGACCATTTCTCATGTGACCTAGCATGTCACCCATGTAAGCATGTCCTTCCAATTGTTCTGATTTTCCTTTTTCTAAAATGCTTATTTTGTTGATAGTATTTCTCCATCCCTAGGTAACAAAGGTATGCTCCTTCACTTTCTTGTAGGAAGCACACTTACCATCTCACAGTTTCTGCAGATCAGGAGCCCAGGCACAGTCTAACTGGATCTCCAGTTTCTGGAGTTCTCACAGGACACATCATGGTTGGTCTGGGGAGCTGCCCTCCCAGGGTCCAACTTTCACATTCACTCAACTGCTTGTTGGAAAGAGTTGAATTTTTGCAGTTGCTGATTCCTTGGTTGATGACTAGGAGGTTTCATCAGAACCAGTAAGCCAGAAGAGCCAGATAGCACAAGAGAGTGTTAGAAGTCACCATTTCCTGTAAGCTCGTCTTGGAAGTGAGAGCCAGTCACCTTGTCATATTTCATTCCCTCAAAACAAACCTCTAAGAGCAGCCCAGCCTCCAGAGGAGGGGATTGTATGAGGATATAAATTCCAGGAGAGAGGGATTCCTGTAGGCCACCTTAGAAGTCTCTACCAGCCTCTAAAACATGGTTGCTTCACTGTGGAACTAGCAGACACCTTGACTGCCCTACAATGTGAATGTTTTAACTTTCAGAATAATAGTTGTTTTTTCTTCCACAGATAGTGTCTACTTATTCCCTCCTAGCTTCGAATTTTTAAATTAAGAATACTTCCGTCTCATGAAATAAAATTTCATCTATTCATCTAATTACATGGTTTCGCCTTTAATTTTAATGGAATTGAAAAACTGTAATAAAAATGATAAAAATAAGCTTTGTATTCTTGTAATACACACTACTTAGTCATAGTGTGTTACTTTTTTGGTATATTTGTGTGTTTTCTTGCTGGTATTTATTTTTACTATATTTAATATAGTTACTAGTTTATCACTTTCTTCTATGTACTCTCATCATAAAATTTGATATTAAACTTAAGCTGGCTTTATGAAAGGAACTACTGAGATCTCCATCCTTTCCTGGGGTTGAAAATATTAAACAAATGGAAAAATCATCCATTTTCTTAATGGTTAAATAAAATTCAGCTGTGAGACCATCTGGCTCTAGGACCTTTTTAATGGAAATTCTTTAATTACCTGTTCAATCTCTTTTATGGTAATTGGTCTAATCAAGGTTTTTATGTCTTAATTTGACTTGAGTATTTTATATTTTCTCAAGAAATCTTCTATCGCTTCTACATCTTTCAAAGTCATTGCCTGGTATTGAATGGTATTATTTTATCATTCTTATCCTTCCAAATGATCACATCCTTATGTGTTTTCTCTTCTCCCTGTTATAATAATGTTAGAGCCTAAATTCTTTGGGGAATAAAGTAGGCGGGTAAACACACACATAAAGGAACCCTCTCATGCGGTTGTATAAGTCAGCACAGGCTGCCTTAACAAAATACCATAGACCGGGTGGACTAGCAGCTCTCTCACAGTTTCAGAAACTGGGGTGTCAAATTCAAGGTATGGACTAATTCATTTCACCAGCAAGGGCTCTCTGGTTGGCTTTCAAATTTATTGTTGAAAGAGAGATAGAGAGGGAGAGGAGAAAAAGGGACAGAGCGAATGAGAGAGAGAAACACCCTGTAGCCTCACAGCGCACCCTTCTGCAAGTCCACTCCTCTCATCACGAGGCCCTGCTCACATGCCCTCACTCAGTTTCATCCTTACTTTATGAGTTTAATGGTGTCCCCTAAAATGATATATTCAGTCCTTAAATCTTGTCCCTTTGAATGGGACCATATTTGGAAATAACATCTTTGTAGACACAAACCAGTTAGGATGAGGCCATCATAGGTTAGGGTGGGTCTTAGTCCAAAATCTGGATGAAGACAAAAGAAGAGTATCATGCAGTCACAAGGGCACTACATTGGAGATTTTTGTCTACAAACCAAGGAACACCAAGAGTTGAGGGCAACTGCCAGAACTGTGGATGTTTAACCTCTAGAACTAGAAGAAAATAAATGTGTTAGGGTAAACCTCCAAGTTTGTGGTGATTTGTTATGACAGCTCTAGGAAATTAGCAAACTTTCACACCTGATGTCCTTGGTTTTTATCATTTTATCCTTGAACCATTTGCCTTCATCCTGACAGAAAAAGATATCCTAAAATATGATTCATTTGCTGTCAATTCTTTGTTCTAAAATGACCAATGAGAACTGGGGTGTAGCTCAGTGGTAGCACATTTTCCGAACATATGCCAGGCCCTGGGTTTAACCCACAGCACCCCAAAACAAGTAAACAAAGGCACCCAAAAACAATGACACTCTATCTCCTGCAGTTATCACTAAATTCTCATTTGCCTTATTTAAAGATCCAAACTATTATATATTTTTTTTCATTCTTTCTAATCTGGCTGAAGTCTATACTCTCTAGATATCCTGCATTTTCTCTTTTGGTTTCATACTTTCTTCCCTTCATTCCATCTACCATCCTTCTATTTTGACTTTTTTTTAAGTCAAAATAAAGATTAAAATCAAGCTTTTCATTCATTATGTCAACACTTCTTATCTCTCTTTCCTCTCAATTTATAGAAAAGTTGTAATACATACCACAAAATCTGGCTTCTTGTTGTGCATAGTAATTGTAATTGTATTATCTGTGTTTATCTTGATGACTACTCTTTGAGGTGAATACCTTTTTATACTTCTGAGCCTCCCTGAGGCCTACCATAGTGATAAGATATGCAAGAAAGAGTTTCTAATTAATTTGTACTCACCATATGAATACTAAGTATTGTGCCTACCACATACATAATAAATATTGCACGTCAGCATATGTGCATAAATCCTAGCCAAAGATTATTCTGTAATGACCTACTCCATTAGTAGTACCTTTGATTTAAAAATGTCCCTACTTTAAGAAAACTAAGAGGAAAAGAAGCTTCATTTAGTCAAAACTCGTAAGAGAATGATCCCCAAGGTCAAATGCAAGGACTCTGGTTTGAGGAAACATTGTGTTTCTTTCATGATTCAATGCAATAATCCATTTCAGTCAGGGAACATGATAAGAATTTATCTTCTGTCATTCATTCATGAAAAGGAAACTACCTTGTGGGAGATTTGAATTACTTCTATGTCTGGTCCCATTCACTTTGATGACAGTGACTCATTATCAGAAAAGTAATGCATTATCTAGATTTGCCCTTTGCCTCTCCCCATTGGCAGTCTAATTACTAGAGTCTCAAGTGAACCTCAAGAGTCTGCTCGATTTAGGTTCACCACTACTCTAGTTGTGATTTGGATATGAGGTGTCCCCTGAAAACTCCTGTGTGAGCAGAAGGTGAAATAACTAGTTTACAAGAGCTGTAACCTAATCAGTCCATCCTTGTTGGGATGGCTTAACTGGGTGGTAACTGTAGGCAAGGGGATGTGGCTGGAGAAAGTAGGTCACTGGCAGCTGCTTGGAAGGATCCATGTTCCCTGTGATCTCTTTCCCTCTCTGTTTCCTGGCTGTCATAAGCTGAGCAGAGCTCCTCCACCACACCCTTCCTCCATGATGTTCTGCCTCACCTTGGGTCCAAAGCAATGGAATTGACCCACCATGGATTGAGCCTCTGAAACTATGAGCCCCAATCAACTTTTGCTCCTCTAAGTTATTCTTGTTGGGTTTTCTGGTCACAGCAATGAAAAACTGACAAACACAACCCTCTAGTTCCTGACTTACCTTTCAGTGTTTCCCCTTTGCTCACTCTGCTCTGGCCACATTGCCAACATGCTGTTCCTCAAAGAAGCCCAAGAGTACGTGCAGTTCTCTGCATGGAATGCTCTTTCTCCAGGTGTCTTCATGTTTCACGCCTTACTTCATTCAGGCCTCTCCTCAGATGTCACCCTTGTGTTTTAAGATATAGTGTATCAGTAGAAAATTTGAAGTATTATAAGACCAATGGATCAGGAGACAAGTACCATTAAAAAGGTGCCTTGTTAAAGATGGCAAGAGGAAGATTGCTACGCCACACAGCCACATGGAGAAGCCCCAGAGTCCATCAGGAAGCAGATTGGAAGGGCAACTAAGGGCAAGAGCCTTTATTATGATTTCCATGGGAAGGCAAGTAGACTTATACTTGGCTAGTTTGAATAATTTCTAGTTATCTAGTACCTGGTCCTGGAGTGAATGGGGCAAGAGGACAATGGTCTGGAGTTGGAGCCATTGGAAGAAGTGGGTGGAGGGAGGGTGGGTCCTGCATGGGTTTGTTTGTACTTGAAGAGCACTTCCTGAGAGTTGTTTACTGTCTTTAGGAGAGGTCAACCCTGAGAGGGGCTGTCCCTTCAAGGGCAACAAGGCCCCAGAGTTCAAGAATACAGAATGCAAAACATTAAGAAATGATAAATACAACCCTTAAAGAGGTTTTGCCTTACCCTTAAGGAAGCATCCCACTCCTCATCATCAATCTCTGTTTTAGTCAGCTTTTCACTGCTGTAACTAAATGATCTGATCAGCGAAATTATAGAGGAGGAAAGGGTTATTTGAGAGCTTATGGTTTCAGAAGTCTTAGTCCATAGAAAGCCGACTCCATTCCTCTGGGCTCAAGGTGAGGCAGAACATCATGTGGTGTGGCAGAGGGAAGCAGCTTATATCATCAGGAAGCAAAGAGAGAGACTCCACTCTACAGGTATAAAAATATAGCCGTGCCCCAATTCCAATCTCCTCCAGCCACACCCTACCACTTCAGTTAATCCCATCAGGGATTAATTCACTGATTGAATTAAGACTCTTACAACCCAATCATTTCTCCTCTAAACCTCCTGCAGTGTCTCACATATGAGCTTATGGGGGACACCTCATATTCAAACCATAACAGTCTCCATCCTCTCCTCCTTTGTTTGTCATCATAGCTCTTCACAGAATGTACTTGTGAAATATCTCTTGTATTTCTGCCCCCAGTATAACACAACTCCATCAGAGCTTTTATTACATGCAGTTATCTTTATATCTATAGCACAAAAAAATTTTTAGATATTTTCCCAGCCCCCAGAACATGCTCAGTAATATTTAACAAATAAATCAATAAATATATAAATGTATACCTGTAGCCTGAGATATAATTTTCAGTAATGCCATTATACACAAATTTCTTATCACAAATTATATGAATTGAAGATGATATACGCTTGAAGAAGGTGTTTGATAATTCTAAAATCTCTATTAATGACAGTAATTAATATTAAAATGCATAAAGGGCTTGAATAAATTTTTCAGGAGATATGAGAATTTAAAAAGTAATATTTCTAAGCTATAATATACATAATACAATTCTCTATGCTCCTATCATTCATAATTATCAAGCATTATTACATATATAAATGACACGTGTGTAATGATTAACACATCTCATATTGTAAGATGAAATTTTATTATTTCATCTACATTTCTAAAAATGTGTATATTCAAGTTGGTAAAAAGTTATTTTTAAGAAAATTACCATGTATCAGGATTGCTATATACTCAGGTGCATAAAGGATTCCTGACTCTGTTTAATTTAGGATCATGTTAACGTCAAGGCACTGTTTTAAAGAAAATTTTCTAGAGAGTCATTAAAAAGTCAAGAAGGGAAAAAGTACTTTACAGAGAAAATTAACGTCAGTCACTGAAACATATAGTCGATGCTCATCTCCTTTTCATTGCTCATCCTGGAAGAGGAAGACATCAGTTCTCCTTCATGAGAGAAGGATACAGAGGGCTGCAGAAGCAGGGACCACTCAGAGAATAAATTGGAGCTGCTGAGAAGAGAATTAACTTCCCTACAGTAACAACTATACAGGTACAGTAATTAAAGGTGCTCCCTGAAAACTGGAGGGGAAAAGAAGACCCTAGCATTCTGAGGCTTAGGGCAGCTTTCAGAGTTGATTTGTCTGATAACTGGATCATATGTTGAAGTGATATGGAGCATCCAAGGGGGCCTGAGAAAGCAACGAGCTGAGCTTAAACTGAAGGCTTTCCAGTCTCGATGCACATCGGCATCATCAGCAGACAATAGTGGTAGCAATCTATGCCCCTTCTCTAAAAGCGTAATTTAGTTGATCTGGGATGAGGCCAAGGTATTTTTTTTTAAAGTGTCCTGGCTTAGAGTTGCAAATCTCTTAGGCAGTTCATCTAGGTGGAATAATCATACCAAGAAGTGCAGTTTAAACCCAGGTGGTTGGTTGGAAACTGACAGTGCATTAGGGGATCTTGTCCCTATTCTCCTACTTCCTAGTTGGGAACTTTGATAGGGTAGTTAACCTTTTTGAGATTCACTTCCCCTTTTCAAATAATATGCATACCATCTCCTTTATAAGATGGATGTGAAAAAGATGGAAAGTGACTGACATACAGAATGTCCTCAAATGCTTCTAATCTTCCTTCCTTCTCTTTCTATATTGAAGTCTTGAAAACTGGTCTTCTTAAGGCTCTTGGATAGTTACTAATTTACAGTAAGTACTTTCTTGTGGAAAAATATTAATGACCATATACATTCTTCTATGCTGATCACATTGCACATTCTATTTACTGGGTGCTCAAGGAGCAATGACAGCTATTGTGCTGATAAATAGAGCCTTGTGACAGATGGTACCCATTTAAACTTCTAAGACAGACAGTAATTGCTTGCATCCAACAGTGGGAAATATGCATAAAAATCCAGATGGGCCATAGAACTTACTTTTTAATGTGCATATATAACACGCACTTGTGTTCAACATGCAGAAATATACATCTCTCTGACCTGCATATGTATCTACGAAGATTCATGTGCACTTCATTTCCTTTTGTACCTCATGGAACTTAAAATTCTCCATTTTCCCTGTTATGCAGATGCTTTTGATAGGAAAGTAATAATGTTTCAAACAAGAAATTGAGTCTTTGGGCCTTAGTGATCAAAAAGAAAGAAGAAAGAAAGAAAGAAAGAGAGAGAGAGAGAGAGAGAACCAAAGAGGAGGAAAAGAGAGAGAGAAGGGAAGAAGGAAGGAAGGGAGTAAAGAAGAAAAGAGTCCAATGAGTTCAACTAGAATCGAGGGAGGGTTTTAGGTCATTTGTTCTAAAGATGTAGTTTGCAAAGATCATTGAATTAAACATTTAATATACACGTTCCCATTTGAAAATGTTTTTTATTGTCATTGCTGTCCTGACAAATACCCATTTTTCTCTCAGGAGCAAAAATTTATCAAATAAAAGCCCCCAGAAAAGAGAGTCAAATAAATATGGCCAGCAGAAATGCCTTTTCACTACTATTCAGGTTTAGTTATGCAGAAAATTCCATAACATCATCTAGTTGTAATCAGTATTCTGTGGTTTTCAAATTTCACCTCTAATTTTTCATTTTTATTTTCACTATGTTAAGTTTAAAAAAAAAACAGACCTAGAAACAAAGATAGGTATAAAATTTATTTGGAATTTAAAGCTAATGGAATGCTTATTGGGAGATACTCTATCATGAGTCTCTTGAATTTCTGTATATTTTATGAGCAGAGATTCTGGCTACTTTTTTCTGAATTATTGTTTTCCAAATTATTTATATAGCAGAATTTATATAGCAGAACCATAGAAGCTAGGGATACTGTCTTCATCCACAACAAAACATAGGTTTATTGTCCCATGCAATAAATGTAATGTGCTGTGGTTTGGATCTTAAGTATTCCCCAAAGACCCATATGCTAACGGCTGGGTTGCCAGCCCAGTGGAGCCTTTAGGAAATGGGACTATTGGAACATGCCCTGGAAAGATATACTGGGACCCCAACCACTCTCTCTCTCTCTTTTGTTTCCCAGCCACCATGAAGTGAGCAACTTGGGTCTACCACATGCTCCCACCATGATGTATGGCTCTGTGATAGGTTCAAAAGCAGTATGGGCAACCATGGACCAAATCTGAAACTGTGAGCCAAGGTCAACCTTTCTTCCTTTAAGTTGATTTATCTCAGGTATTATTTCATCACAGCAGCAGAAAGGTGACTAACACAATAACATTTTCTTCCAGAACAATTGTCAACTTTGCTCACTACCCTGTATAGAAGATTGAAGTTCCCTAAGCTCCAGGATTCGCCGCCTCTGCATTGAAACCAACTTTATGTTCAAGTACCACCTGACTGTCTTTGCATCACCTTGTGGTAAATGAGACTCGGTAAGCAAATATTAAAATGATGGCACTCTGACTACTGCTATTGCCATGTGTAACAAACTGTTCTTTTTCTCTGACACAGAGTCTTCTATCTTCTTCCAGCATCCAGGAAACTATGGAAGGTTAACTGGTTAACTTGCAGCTGGCATGAATCTCTAATCCTCATAGAAATAGTGAGCTCAGGAGAAACCTACAGGAAAGTGAAAGAAGAGGGAAGAGAGAATATTTAAACAAGACCGTAGGTGAAAGGGAAGTCTATTCTCATCTTGATCTAATGAGAGAGAAGTGGAATTTAAATTGGGCCTTGGAGTCTGTCTCACTAGAGGAGAGAGTGGGTCTTTTGTATCCCCCATCCCAAGCAATTATTGGCTGTGGGCCACCCAGGGATGATGGGAAGAGCATACTATCCAGACACCTCCTAACAAGGAAACTGAAATCACAAGGGCAATTCTCCAGAGACAGTTGAATTACAGATTAGCAGCAGCACCCACAGCTGCCTGTCAATGGGACCCCCGAGGCTCCAACTGCATCTGCTACACTGACGTTAATTAAATGCTTCCAGTACAGATCGCAGTATTCTAGGGAGAATGTAGCTCAAACCAAGGTTGCACTATGAAAGGAAGCAATTCTGGATTAGTATGACGGCCTGAGACAAGATCAAATTGAGGGAGAAATGATGACCCAGTGCCCTGGAAGCTGCCCAGCAGAGACAGAATGGACAGAGTTGAATTGCAAGGGGAAAAAAAACTGTAGAAATTTGAGGGTCTGTCTTTCTCCCTACGCTTTCTCCTTCCTTTGTCCCCCTTGAGAACTTGGTTCCTGCAAACCATCAAGGAGAAAATATGGCTTCTCCAGACATTTGGGAAAAGGCAAAGAAACAACTTTTTAAAAGATTTTAAAATCACATGAAAAACCAATAAATCACTAAGGTCAATTCTTCAGTACTGTTTTGTTATGTTAAAGAGGTTTTAAAATAAGAAAATAAAAATAACATAAAATAAGAAGCATAAAGAAACAAATAAGAATTCAGAGAGAGTTTTTTTTTAATAGTTTCAGAACTATTTGGGGATAGTACTCACCTAAATTAATAAATCATACCCCCAAATAAAATATATTATTGGATAATAGCAGTTGTCCATATTAATACTATATGATTTTATCCAAATAACTTTTATCGAGCTAAAAACAACCCTAGTTACAACCAGTAACTAGGTACCAGACAATCTAGTTCCTCAACTTTAGCTATCCCAGGAGAAGAAAATTAGACTGTCAGTTGCAAATGGCTCTGCTAGGAGTGCTCAGCTCCATAACACTTCCAGAGGAAGTCTAGGCCTTGGATTTGTTTTGGTGCAGCCCTGTGATCTTTGTCCTTGTTAGTCCAGGAAAATGCAATGTAAAAAAGACCAGCTACCATGGTAAAATTAAGGAAAGAATGTGAGCAGTTAGAACAATATTCAGAAAGCTGTGCTTTTGTCTTGTAAACCATAGATTGAATTGGATGGACATAATTGAGGAAAGTTTCAATCTCCCCATGGACATGCTTGAACACCAACTGGAGCTGCAGAACATGAGGGGAATTCTCAGCCATGATAAACCTGATAGTCTTATTTATTGACAATTTGCAAAGTCAACTTTGAGCATTTTTATTAGTCTGAACTTCTGCAACTCCCCTTTTCCTTCAATTTTTTTTTTTTTTTTTTTTTAATGGGGAGATAAGAAAAGATGGCTATAGCTTGGATAAAGCTTCTGGTAATGTTCTATTACTTCTATAGGGTATCCATTTGTCTGTTGATTCAGTGGTCACATCCTTATTTCCAAATTGGTGTACCATATACACTCTCAGCAGAGCATAGGATTCCTGTGGCTCGACAGCTTATGTTTCATAGTAAGTCTTTTAATTATTGTCCCTCTGGTGAATCTGTACTGGTATCACATTATGCCCTTAATTTTCAGTTTGCTGATTACTAATAAGGTTACATATTTTTTCAGACTTTCATTAACCATTCATATATTCCTTTTAGGAAATGTCTATTCAATTTTCTTGCCCATTTTCCTATTGGGTTTTCTGTAAGTTTGTATAAGTTTTTTTTTTAAAGTATAAGCTTGTATATAAGTTCTTTTAAAAGTATTTTAGATATGAACTCCTTTTATAGAAGACTAGATTCTGTATAAGGGAATAATGTGATACCAGTGTAAGTTTTTTGTGTATTCTAGATATGAGCTTCTTTTATATAAGACTAGATTGTTTTTGCTAATGTTTTATTTAGGATTTTTACATCTATGTTTATAAGCAATGTTAACCTGAAAGAACATTCTTTATTGTTCTTATCAAGTTTTGTCATCAAAATTATACTGACCTCATAAAACTAGGCAGAACGTTTTTGATCTTTTTCTTCTCCTTTTTTCTTTTTTTATGGTGTTGGGGATTGGAACCCAGGGCCTTGTACATACAAGGCAAGCACTCTACCAACTGAGCTATATCCCCAGCCCTTTTTCTTCTCTCTGGAAACTTTGTAAAAGCTTTGTGACACTTCTTCCTTAAATGTTGGAAAAATTCACACATGAAGTTAAATGTAGCTAGTTTTGTTTGAGGGAAATTCTAAATTGTAGATTCAACCTCTTTTTTTTAATTTTATTTTTACAGACTGCATTTTGATTCATTGTACACCAGTGGGTCACAACTTTTCATTTCTATGGTTGTGCATGATGTATGTTCATACCATTCACGTAATCACACATGTACATAGGGTAATGATGTCTCTCTCATTCCACCATTTTTCATACCCCCACCCCCTCCCCATCTCATTTCCCTCTTCATAATCTAAAGTGCCACCGTGATCGGGTACCCAGTGCGCTCCCCCAGCCTGATTCTATATCATCACCTACTTATCAACTTCTTTAATAGGTAAAGATTTATGTAAATTTTCTATTAATTCTTCTGTTCACTTTAATATTCTATGTTACTTAAAAATTCATATTTATCTAAATTTTCAAACTTTGGGAGTATAGTTGTGTATAATAATTATTACCTAAAGCTCATTACTTTTTGTGTCAAATGACAAACTATGTTGATCCTCTTGATTCTATTCCAATTTTTCTCTTTAATTTTTAAATATTTTTATTAGTGCATTACAGTTATATACTATAATGTGATTTATTCTGACATAGTCAGACATGCATAGAATATAATTTCCTTCATCTTAGCCCCCATTTCTTCCTCCCCCCACCCCACTATTCTCCCTCCCCCTGTTCCTTAACCCTATTGGTCTTCCTTCTATTTATTTTTTTTTAACTGGTGCTTTATTGATGTACATAAAGGTGAATTCACTGTGGTATATTCACATATATACATAGTATGATTTGGTCAGTTTCATTCCACAGTTCTTCCCTTTTCCCATCCCTCTTCCTCCCTCAATCTCCTTCCTCTGCTCCACTAATATTCCCTCTATATTCATGGGATTTTCTCCCTACCTCCTTATATCCCCCACTTTTTCCAATCCAACTTTTGCAGGTGAGAGAAAACATTTGACTTTTGGCTTTCTGAGTCTTGCTTATTTCACTTAGCATGGTGTTCCCCAGTTCTATCCATCTATCATCAACTACCATAACTTCATTCTTGGCTGAGTAAAACTCCATTATGTATATATACCACATTTCTCCATCCATTCATCTGTCACCTGGGCTACTGTGAATTGTGCTGCTATAAACATTGATGTGCCTGTATCCTTATCTATGTTGATTTTAGTTCTTCAGGATGAATACCAAAGAGTGGAAAATCTAAGTCATATGATGCTTCCCAGTCTTTTGACTGTTTTCCAAAGTGGCTGCACTAATTTGCAATCACACCAGCAATGTATGAGTGTACTTTTCCCCTGACATCTTTGCCTGCATTTATTATTTTTTTGTATTCTTGATGATTGCCATTCTAACTGGAGTGAAATGGAAACTCAATATAGTTTTGATTTTCATTTCCCTGAGTGCTAGGAATGTTGAACATTTTTTTCCACATCTGTGTTGGCCATTTTTACTTATTCTTTTGAAAAATACCTGTTTGATTCTTTCGATTGGGGGTTTTTTTGGTGTTAAATTTTTTGAGTTCTCCATATGTTCTTTACTTTCATTTATTTTTTGTTGGTTCTCTTTAGTTATACATGACAGTAGAATCTATTTTGATATAATTATACAAGCATGAAATATATCTTATTCTAGTTAGAATCTCATTCTTATGGATGTACATAATCATGGGATTCACTATATTGTTGTCATAGGTACATGAGAAAATTATGTCAGATTCATTCCACTGTCTTTCAATTTCCTATCCCCTCTCCTTTCCCTCCATTCCCCATTGCCTAATCTACTGCACTTCTGTCCTCCCCCAAACTCCCAGCCCTTATTGTGGGTTAGCTTCCACATAGAGAAAACATTCAACCTTTGGTTTTTGAAAACTAGCTGACTTCACTTACCATGATAGTCTCCAGATCCACCCATTTGTTGGCAAATGTTATAAAGTCATTCTTCTTTATGGCTGGGTAATACTTCACTGTGCCTATATGACACATTTACTTTATCCATCATCAGTTTAAAGGTACCTCAGTTGTTTCCATAGCTTAGCTATTGTGAACTGAGCTGCTATGAACATTGATGTGGATGTGTCACTGTAGTATGCTGATTTTAAATCCTTTAGGGATATACTGAGGGGTGGGATAACTGGCCACCTGCTCCTCAGAGCATTAATTTCCAGGATATATAAAGAATTAAAAAACTTAACACAAAATAAACAAATAACCTAATCAATAAATAGGCAAAGGAACTGAACAGACAATTCACAGAAGAAAAAAATAAGGTCAACAAATACATGAAAAACTTTTCAACATCTCTAACAATTATAGATATACAAATTAAGACCACACTGAAATTTCAGCTCACTCCAGTCAGAAGATAATTATCAAAAATACAAGTAACAATAAGTGTTGGAGAGAATGTGGGGAAAAATTTACACTCATACATTGCTGGTGGGAATGTGAGTTGATCCAACCAATCTGGAAAACAATATGGAGATTCTTCATATACTTTTAACATTAAACTCCCCCATGGAGGAATAGCTGGAAAAGATGTTCTCCCATTCTGCAGGTTTTCTCTCCACATTCTTTTTGTTTATTTGTTTGCTTTTATACTGGGGATTGAACTCAGGGGCACTCGATCACTGAGCCACATCCCCAGCCCTATTTTGTATTTTATTTAGAGACAGGGTCTCACTAAATTGCTTAGTACCTTGCTGTTGCTGTGGCTGGCTTTGAACTTGAGATCCTCCTGCCTCAGCCTCCTGAGATTCTGGGATTACAGGCACCAGGCTTCTCTCCACATTCTTAATCACCACCTTTGCTGTACTAAAGCTTTTTAATTTGATGCCATCCTGCTTGTTGATTCTTGGTTTTATTTCTTGAGCTTTAGTGATCTTGTTAGGGAAGTCAGAGCCTGCAGCAATGTTGGAGTGTTGAGCCTGTTTTGCTTTGTTTTGTTTTTTCCTAGCAGTTGCAACATTTCTGGATTAATTCCCAGATATTTGATCCACTTTGAGTTGACTTTTGTGCAGGGCAAAAGGGATCAAGTTTTGTTCTTCTACATATGACTATCCAGTTTTTCCAGCACCATTTGTTAAAAATGTTGCATTTTCTCTAACATATGTTTTGATACTCCTCTGTGGAGTATCAGAGGACTCTATCTATGTGGGTTCATTTCTGTGCCTTCTGTTCTGTTCTGTGGGTCTTCATATCTGTTTCAATGCTCATACCATGCTGTTTTTGTTACTGTAGGTCTGTAATATTATTTGAGATTAGGTATTGTGATGCCTCCAATATAGGTCTTCTTGTTCAATATTGCTTTGGCTCTTCTGGGTCTTGTATTCCTTCATGTAAATTTTAGGACTGTATTTTTCTAGGATTCTGAAGAATGTCATGGTATTTTGATGAGGATTGCTTTGAATTTGTATAATGTTTTTGGTAGAATGAACATTTTGACAATAACAATTCTGCCTATCCAAGAATATGTGAAATCTTTTCATCTTCTAAGGTCGCCTTCAATTTCTCTCTTCATTGTTAGTTTTCATTGTAGATATCTTTCACCCCCTTGGTTAGATTTATTCTCAAGTATGTTTTCTTGAAGTTACTGAAAATGGAGTAATTTTCCTGTTTTCTTTCTCGGCAAATTCCTTATTAGAGTACAGGAAAGCTAATGCTTTTTTAATGATGATCTTGTATCCTGTTACTTTGCTGAATTTATCAGCTCTAGAAGTCTTCTAGTGTAGTTTTTTTGGGGAGGTCTACTATATGTAGAATCATATTATCAGTAGAAATAATTTGACTTCTTTTCCTATTTGTACTCCTTTAATTTTTTTCCTTGCTTGATTGCTCTGACTAGAGTTTCAAAAACTACATTGAATAGTGGTGAGAGAGGATGACATCCTTGTCTTGTTCCTGATTTTAGAGAAAATGTTTTCAGTTTTTCTCCATTCAGTATGATGTTGGCTTTGGGTTTGTCATATATAGCCTTTACAATGTTGAGTAACTTCCCTCTATCCCCAGTTTCTTCAGTGTTTTTAATGAATGGGTGCTGGATTTTGTCTGCTGGATTTTTCAGGCTTTTGCTGCATCTGTTGAGAGGATCGCATGATTCTTATTCTTCAGTCTATGTGGTGAATTGCATTTATTAATTTGCATTTGTTGAACCAACCCTGCATCCCTGGTATGAAACCAACTTGATTGTGACATACTATTTTCTTAATGTGTTATTGAATGTGATTTGCTAATATTTTATTAAGGATTTTTGTGTCAACATTCATTAGGAATACTGTTGTGTGATTTTCTAGATATGTTGTTGTCAGGTTTTGGTATCAGAGTAACAAAGGCTTCACAGAATGAGTTTGGGAGTATTCCTTCTCTTTCTATTACATGGAATAATTTGTGGAAGATTGGTGTTAGTTCTTCTTTAAAGGTTTGGTGGAACTCAACTGAGAATCCATCCGGTCCTTTTCTTTGCTGGAAGGTTCTTCATTGGTGCTTCAGTTTCATTGTTGGATACTCTGCTTAGGTTTTCTATCTCCTCTTGGTTCAATTTGGGTAGGTCAAATGTATCTAGGAATGTGTCCATTTAGATTTTCCAGTTTATTCACTGGAGTGTAAATCTTCAAAATAATTCCTAGTGATCCTCTGGATTTCAGAAATGTCTGTGGTGATATCTCCTTTTTCATCTCTAATTTCATTGATTGGGTCTTATCTCTATTTTTTTGTGTTAGTTTGGCTAAGAACTAACTCTTTGTTACAGTGATTCTGTCAAATCCAGTGTGGGCTCCCTGTGTATATTTTTGAGTGTCTGGAGGTGTAGCCATCTAAAGTAGAGGTATTGTAGTCTGGTTGAAGTGGTTCTGGGTGGACTAAGGGGCGGAGGGTGGAGGGCTGCTGCCCCCTCGGGAGTCCCCAGGTCACAGGTCAGTGGT
The DNA here is from genome assembly GCA_020662805.1 of Glaucomys volans. Classification (NCBI taxonomy): domain Eukaryota; kingdom Metazoa; phylum Chordata; class Mammalia; order Rodentia; family Sciuridae; genus Glaucomys; species Glaucomys volans. The sequence continues at coordinate 813,875 of JAJEJO010000719.1, read as the reverse complement.
TTGTAGTTGGGCGGACTGGATGGTGGATGGTGTCTGTGGGATACTCCTGGGTAAACCCCTTTGTAGGGTACACTGCTGTCATTTAGGCCCTGGGGTTCTGCATTGGCTGCTTGGGATTATACTCAGGAAATGCCTTCTCTGGGTACATGCATCCTAAGCAGAATTGTGTTACCTGGAAACTCTGGGACTCGCAGCTGTGGAAACTCAGAGAGGTGCTGGGGCACAGGAGCTGTTTCCCTGGTTGGTATGGTTTTCTCCCCAGCTGGTGCTTGTTATTCAGTCCTGAGGCCCAAGTCTGTGTTTGGAGGTGCTGCATCTGCTGACTGTTTCTGTTGGGTGCAGGGTGCAGGGTACAGGCCTAGGGGCTGTTGCTAGCTGTGGAGCAACCACTCTCCTCAGCTGGGGCTTCTTTGTAGGGACTTGGTGGCTATTTGCAACTGTGGGGCCTGTGAAGGCAGATTCTCTGTGGGTAGTATATGGCACAGAAGACCCTACCCTGACTATGGCAGATCACTGAGTTTCACCCATCCTTGTAACTGGGATAGAGTGTCAGTTAGTCTTTGAGTGCCTATGATTGGCAGCTGAGAATCCCTGCTTTCCTGCTCTTCTCCACTGGGACTTATTTGTAGTGGCCCTACCCAAGCACTTGGCAGCTGTCTGCCACTGTGGCTCTCTGTGGGCAGCCTGTGGTACGGAAGCCTCCACCCTGGCTAGTGCAGCTTACTGTGAAGGGGGTAGGCTGTCAGTAGGCTCATCTTTGCTCCTGAAGCTCTGGGTTGGGTTTAGCACTCCCTGGGAGTTATCTGCTCTCTGGTCAGTTCCACTCTACTTGGCTGCAGTCTGTAGCAATGGGGTGGGGTTTTGGTAACCTCCGGCAAGCAGGGATCCCTCTAAAGTTCCCTCTAGATGGTTCTGTTGCAGTGGTGTTCCCTGTGGTTTTATTTGTTGGTAAGGAGAAGCTGTTGGTAAGGAGAAGGAGAACTGGCTGACTGTGAGCCTTACAAAATGGCTGTCCTGCTCAGTGCTGTTTTCTGCCAAAAATATAGGCTGAATTGTGTGATGACCTTCACTGTCTTTGCACACCTGTCCCATTTTAATTTGGTCTGTTTTTCTTTTCAAAAGTTATTAAAGAAGTAAGCTTGTGGGCTCTTCCTCTCCCTCTTTCTCTGTTACCCCTCCCCTCTGACCCAGCCTGCTCATGGTTCAGGGTCCTGGAATCTCTTCTTATTTTCTGCTCCAATAATCAAATTTCAAGTCCCTCCAAGTCTCAAGCTGTCCAGTATCGAGTTTTAGAGTGTTTTCAGCGCCAGCTGCCTCTCTGTTCAGCTGTTTTTCACTGCTTTGTTTCTGGGATGCGGAAGAATTGAGGGTTGCTTCCTAGATGCACACCACCCTCTTCTGAATCCTTCGTTTCTATTTTCCTTTCCTACTATTTCCTTAGATTTGACTTTTGTTCTCTTACTAGCTTCTTTATGTCTATGCTAAAGTCATTTATAGTCAGACCCTCTTTTTTTTCTAATGTGTTCATTTAAGGTTATAAGTTTCCTTTAATCACAGCAATAATTACATTCCAAATGAGTCAGTAAATATTTTCCATTATAATTCAGTTAAAATACTTACTGATTTCCATTCTTCCATGACTCATGGGTTACTTAGAAGTATATTTCCTAATTTCCAAACATATAAGAATATTCCAATTAGCTTAATGTTATTGGTTGCTATCTTAATTTCACTCTGGTTAGAGAACACAGAACAGTCCGTATTATTAGGCTCTTTTAAATCTCATGCGATTAACTTTACAATCTGTCATATTTTTGTACATGTTGCACATGTGCCTGAAAATAATGTAATTGTGGGTGCGCCATTTCATACGTTTGTTCAAGCTTGTTAATTGGTTTCTTCACATCTATATTTTTAAGGAAATTTTGTCAAGAGCTCTTTATTAGTGAGGCAGTTGTATTAAATAATCTTACTGTTATATTAGATTTATCTATTTATTCAAATATTGCTTTATCTATTTTGAGGACATGTGTTGAATGTGTACAGATTTTAAATTGTATCTTTCTGGTGAGCTGATCATCATAAAGTATCTTCCTTTTAATCTAGGAATGATTTCCAAGATTACTTTATTTGATTTAATACACTTGCTTTTTTTGGTTTGTGCTTGTATATATATATATATAGTTTCATACTTTTACCATCAACCTTTTTGTATGCTTATTTGTTTAAATGTCAGATTGTAAGCAGTAAATAATTGGGTTTTGTTTTTTAATCTACATGACCACCTTTGTCTGTTAGTAGACATCTTTAGTCAACTTAAATTTAATGTATTCCAGAGCTACTGGGTTTAAAGATAGCTTGTTGCTATCTTTGAATTGACTATTTTTACCAGCCTCTGTACATTTGCAGTTGATAATGGTCTTCACACCTTGTTTTGATTTGATATGAGGGCTAGAATAATAGTCATCACAAGGAAATGGAGTCAGAATTGAAGCCTAAGATGAGCTAAAAATAGTGTGGTTTGAGCAAATTGTGTCAGAATATTGAAACTGCTTTTTAAAAGATCCATGAAACACTGTCAATGATATCTGAAGAACTACCACCAAGTGCTGAAAGCACATGACCACATACTGTTTTAATTTTTCAAATGAAGAAAGTAGATTATTTTGCTCTTGACAGCAATCTCAGGGAAAATTCTAAAATTAATGTATTAGAAAGAATGGCTTGTGAGGCTATATTCAGAAGAAGAAATGGTGATTACCAACCTAGAATGTGTTAATATAAAATGTCAAATAAAATTATCTACATTTCCTTTTGGTAAAAGGATCACTAGACCAGCAGAAGAGAAAGTGATAGATAAAATAATTCTGGAATTCAACAAGCCATTTGACATAATATCCCTTGGACATGCTGGAGAAATTTGGGCTATGACATTACAATTGAGTTCATTCAAAACCCACTAATCAATGGTAACTAACTATGCTGATTCATTACGCTGGCCTCTACGTGGTCACTGTTTCAAGCAACTATTTGGGTAAATAAATAATAAGGGTGTTTATGAAGTTGGTGGGTGACATGAAGCTGTGAAAGGTGAAATGTATATTGAATAACAGACCAGTGTTCAAAAGGGTTCCCTCAGGCCACACATTATTTAGGATAGGTAAGATCAGGATCTTGAATCCAAATTTAAAAACAAGAAGGTCGGGTATAATGGCACTGTAAGTGAGAAGAGCTCTTAAACACTTTAGATCCAAGGTGAGAGTTTAAGTTCAGTATGATACAGAAGTGCAAAGGAGCTTCCAGAAAGTCTACTCTTAGCCCTTCTCATGAAAGTATTATATACCAAACAGAGAGAGTGGCACCGATCAGAACTATTTGGAATATCAGGTTATTCCCCTTCCTTCCACCTCCTGTAATCCTATAACCCCCACTGAAATGTGGTATGTCATCAGAAATTCTAGAAACCAGAATTTTCACAAAGCAATGGAATACTCCAAAGGCCACAGATATTCCAAGGAATGAACTTGGCGGTTTCCTTGATGAATGATGATGGTTTGGGTGTCTGGAATATCATCATCAAAGACCAGCTGTTGATATGCTAGGGTGAGATAAAGTTTTACAGAAACCTCCTCACTCGCCCAAGTGAAATCCACAGAATGAGGTTGACCTGGCCAAAAGCAGCAGAAAGAACCATGCAAGTTCTTCATGGGCAGTGCACTTGAACTCTGTGAAGACTTTCCTTTCCACTAAGCAGTACGAACACAGATGGAGGCAGTGCAAGGACATAGCTGGACATTTAATCCTTTACAGAAAGGTTTTCTTTGTTGTTTCTCTCCCGGTCTTAGAGCGGCTTTTCTTAAAGTGAAATCCATAGATCATTTGTTCTTTAAGAGCCATTAAAAACAATAAATAATCTGGGGTCAAATAAATGAGCACATTGAATGAACAGCATTTTCTTATTTTTAAATTGAAGTTTTATTTACTTTCAAATAAAAAAGAACACAATATAAAAATCAGGTGCTACCACAGGCTTAAATAGCAATAGCAAGTGCTTTATTCCATTCTTCCTCACATACGGTCTCCTTTGGATGAGACCTGACTTCTTTAATTTTTTAACCTCTTTGGAAGCTTTTGGGAACTTCCTTCTGTTTCCTATGTTCCAATGTTCCATATTTTTGTGTGAAATTTTGTTTTTGTTTTTCTGGCTAATAAAAAAGGCAGCTTAAACTCCTTTGCCGTATCTTCTACTATTTACTAAATTCAATCTACATAATGCACTTACCTACTATGTCTTGATCCTTTAGTTTTGATACCATCTATTGCTGTCTATGAAATATGACATCATAGGTACTTCCAGTGTACATCACTCTTTCCTTTCAATCCCCATATCTTTCTTAATGAATTTATAAAAGTTTGGATTTGAATCAGTGTACTTAGTTTATCTTACTAGGGCTATATAACTATTAGTCTATTGAACCACAAGTGTTAGCTTTCTCTTATTTGGCAATTTGCATTTTCACTTTAAAATAAATTTAATATATCTGGAAATTCATTCTAAAAATAAAAAAGAAGATGCCAATAAATTCACTCTTCAGCATGCACAGAGTTAAGCCTTTCAAATACTAAATCTCTTTAGCACAAGATCAAAAGTCAGTCCACCCTTGGAAGATGCCAAAATGCTATATATTACAAATTTTAAAAAGCCAGTTTTGGTTTCTCTGAGAAACAAAACATATCTGATATCACATATGCTAATTTAACTAAGCAGGAGGCCATTATCCCAAGGTTCTCTCCAGTACTTTGAGATTCTATATAATGAACTACAACTTGCTTCAGCACATAAACAAGTTGGAATCCAATTTAGGAGGGCTTTTTGCAACAAATAAGTTTCAGCCAAACACCAATAGCTGAGCTTCAGCCAATCACAGGCCAACTGAGCAGAACTTCTCTGTGTAAATAAGGCAAATGCCTCACTGTAGCCAATCAAGTTATGTCTGCATTTTATTTCCATGTCTGCCCTCAGTACAAAGCAGAGTTCTCTGAATCCCTTTCCATTCTGAGTGCTACCCAACTTATGAATTGTTCTTTGCTCAAATTAGAGTCCCATCAATATTTTCTTTTTCTTTTTCTTTTTCTTTTTTTTGGAACCAGGGATTGAACTCAGGGACACTCGGCCACTGAGCCACACCCCCAGTCCTATTTTGCATTTTATTTAGAGACAGGGTCTCACTGAGTTGCTTAGGGCCTCGCTAAGTTGCTGAGGCTGGCTTTGAACTCGTGATCCTCCTGACTCAGCCTCCCAAGTCGCTTGGACTACAGGTATGTGCCACCACGCCCGGCCCCATCAATATTTTCAATATTGAAATGACTAGGTGGAGCAACTGCCTTTTCTTTTTTTTTTTAGTTTTCCTTTTTCCCTAGCCATCTGTGTGAGAAAGCTCTGACCTTGGTCTAAGGATGGACTCCTCTCTATCTGAACTGTCAGAAGCCTGAAGATCTTTCTGGAATTAGGTTTGAGTTAATGAGCAACCTGCCCCATACGCCTCCTATGCCATTGTTCCCAACTGTCAGCAGCTTATTGGCCACTGAAACCCGATGAGCAGTCCCAGGTGGACGATGAATGGCTTCATATGGAGCTGGTGCAAAGCCCACCATGGACCTCCATGCTTTCCCAGCATGGATAAGAGTAATCTTTCTTCTATACTTTAGATCTTTAATGTCCCCCAATGGCCCATGTATCAGAGGCTTGGTCTCAAGCCCATGGCACCATGGGAAGAGGCAGAATTTTTAATAGGTGGGGGTCTAGTGCAAGGTTTTCAGATCATTGGGAGCATGCCACTGAAGGGGAAAGATGGATCCCAGCCCTCTCCTCTGCCTCTCACTTTCCGGCCATGGGGTGAAAAGGTTTTCTCCACCACATAGTACTTACATAATGGGCTGCATAGGTCCAAAGCAACAAGCCAACCCACCATGGACTAAAATCTCTAAAACTGCAAGCCAAAATAAAATTTTCTCTTTATAAGATGATTATCTCAGTTGCTTGTTACTGAAATATAATTTAGGAAGGCTTTTTTTTTAAAACAAAAAAAAACTGACTTTATTTAGCAACTTTACTGTACCTGAAGTTATGGATGACTTATTTTTTGGTCTGCTTAAATTTCTGTATCCATCAACAACTAATCACCAAACTCCCTCACATAATTGAGGCTCTTCTCAAACACATGAAGTATTCTATGTAGCTTTCTTCTTGAAGATATTCCTCCTGAAATCCTCCATTCTCTTGTCCCAAGCAGTTCTGCTGTCTAACTGCTCAGCAGCTGTAATTATAGGATGATCTTCTAGAATCCCAGAGTCCTCTTTGCTTCCCTAGTTGTTTAGCACCCTTACTTCATTGAGGTATAAACCTCTCTCTTTCTTGGCTTATTCTGTTTAATTTGCTGAAGAAGATGCTCCAGGGAAATCCCTAACAAAGCTTAGGAGAAATGTTCTGAGACCTTAAATGTCTGATAAAGTCTTCATTCTAACCTCTCATTAGATTAATGGTTTTCCTCAAGATAGAATTCAAAATTGAAAATCGTTTCCCTCAGGAATCTGAGGGCGTTGCTTAACTGTTCTTAACTCATTCTGTTGAAGTGCCATTCAGGTTCCTGATGTCTATTCTCATATCTGAGGAATTGTCCACTGGTGAGCTTCACTCTAGCAATACAGTGACCATTTTCTTTTCTTTTCTTTTTCTTTTTTTTTTAATTTTAAACATTTTATTGAGGCATAAAGAATATACAAAATGGCCTATCTATTAGACATGGATACCATGTTGAATTTTCATAAATTGATCATTCCCCAGTAACCCAGACCCAGATCAACAAACAGAAAACTATAATCACTCCCAAACTCCAACTTGCTCCTATTATAAAGGCTAAATGTTATCTTGATATTTCTTGTTTTTATCTTCTTATTTTATTTTTTTATTTTGATTAATTGTACACAAATGGGTACAACTATCATTTCTCTGGTTGTACATGAAGTAGAGTCTCACCATTTGCATAACCATACATGTACATAAGGTAATAATGTTTTTCTCATTCTATTATTTTTCCTTCACCCCACCTCCTCCCCATCCTTCATTTTCCTCTATACAACCCATCCTTTCTCCATTCTTGTCTCCCTCTCACCCCGTTATGTATCAACATCCGCTTATCAGAGAAATCATTCGGTCTTTGGTTTTGGGGGATTGGCTTATCTCATTTAGCATGATATTCTCCAACTCCATCCATTTACCTGCAAATGCCATAACTTTATTCTTCTTTATGGATGAGTAATATTCCATTGTGTATACATACCACAGTTTCTTTATCCATTCATCTATTGTCATTTTCTTGGAGTTTCCCATGTTCTTTTCCTAGGTCTTTCTCAGGGTTTGATCAACTTACCCAAAATGAATCTTCCCATTTCTTACCTGGGGAAGATAAACCTAGCTATCAAGACCCTGGTAGCCAAAAGGGAAAGAGGCCAGATTTTCAATTTTCCATTAATTCCACTGTTTTTGTATATCACCTTCTCCCTCACCTAGCCCATTATCTCCAAGATCAGATCCCTCTGGTCCAATTTCTCTCCAGAAATAAAAACTCCCATCTTTTGCCACTGTAGGGGAAAGAAAATCATTTTCTCCCATGGGGCAAAGGAGGGGAGCACTGGGTCTAATTGCTATTTCTATCAAGCTTTCAAACCCATCCCTACTTTCAGATTTAACTATTCCAACTTCAGAGGTATCTGATGCCCTTAGTTTTGAGTCTTCCAGAAACTGAGGGTTCAAACTGGCCTGTTTCTGGCCTCTCCCTGTTGCTAGCTTACATATCTGCTTTCTTTGGTCTACAAATTTTAAATATTACTCATTTGGAAGCTTTATGGCTTCCAAAATTTTCATGCCATCTCTTGTCTGCTCTTATTTCCTGTTTTGTTTTTTTTCGTTCTGTGGTTTCTTTTTTTAAACTCCTTTTAACAGTAATTTAAGAGTAAAGTGTCTGTGTTTAATCCATTATGTTTTCTAAAAATTTGTTTTCTTTTATCATAGGACTTCTAGGACCTAAAATATGCTCAATTTCTTTGTGAAAATCTGAGAAGGGAATTGTCTTTCTCGGTTTTCCCTCATTATAACAAAATACTTGAGACTGGGTACTTCACAAGAAAAGAGGTTTATTCATCTCACAGTTTAGGAAGTAGAAAATTCAAACAGTATGGTACCGGCTGGGGCAAGACAACCCATCCCACTGCATCACCTCAGGGAGAAATCACATGGTGATACAGGAAGCCAAAAGAAACTTGTTCAAGTTTACTCTTTTATAGCATCCCACTCTTGTGAGAACTTACAACAGTCTGACCAAAAATATGTTAATCCCTTCCAAGAGCAGTATCCACAATAACCTAACCACCTTCTATTGGGTCCCACCTCTTTGTGGCCCCACCACCTCAACACTGCCATACTCGGATCAAGCCTCTAACTCATCATGCAACTTTGGGGGACAAACCATAGGAAAATACTGCACCATATTTTTGTATGAGTCAAGTTTGCAACCATAACAATCAAAGCCCTCAATTTCATCAGCTTACAACATAAGAAAGATCTGTTCCTCACAATGAATATTGCTAGTTGCATTCTGGTCTTCTCATTGGAGGTCTCAGGCTAAAGGAACAGCTCTGACATAGAACATATCATTCTTGTGGTGGATATCAGAGCAAGAGGAATAGTAGAAGATTCCAAGCCATCTTGAGAGCTTCTTGTTGTTTGTCTTAGACCAAAGCTTATCACACACAAAGCCCAAGCACCCTGGGACAACAGATGCCCACGCCTCCCCAGGAGGCACTAAGTATCACATGGCAGTGGACAGGATAAGTGCCCCTTATAAAGATTGGGTAGTAGAGAATCGAAACAAGAGTGTAATCTACCAACATATTGTGAACTTGTTTGGATATAAAACTCCTTTTTACAACATTGCTAGCATTTCATGGAATTCATGTTTCAGGGAACATGATTTCAAAAAGAAAATGTTTTCTGCGTGCACCAAGAATATTGATAAGAAGGTAGAGTGATGATGGGACTGGAATCGTGGCTCAGTGGTAGAACATTTGCCTGGCATGTGTGAGGCATGGGGTTTGATCCTCAGCACCACGTATAAATAAGTGAATAAAATAAAGGTCTATCAACATCTTAAAAAATATTTTAAAAAGAAAAAGAAGGTAGAGTGATGGTAAAGGTACAATCTCAGAATTTGAAAGTCAAATTTTCTTTCAGATGATGGTTTTATTACTTTCCTCATTATGTGATGGTTAAGTTAATTTCTTGGGGCTCTTTCATCATTTTCAAAATGGATATAATTACACCTACTTTTCACCTTTGATAACAGAATGAGATATAAGTATGAAAAGGGGCTAGTGTGTCCTGCTAGGCCATTAGAAAATATTTGTTTGAATAAATGAATGACTGTATGTATCAGTTAATGACCAAATGAAAGATCTTTATCTAAAGTGCTATAATGACTCAATTCAGTTGAATTTGGGTTAGCACTTCCATTTTAAGTTTATGATGTCTTGAAGAATTATATGAGTAACTTGTTGATGAATCATAGTAATTAGATTATTTTAATATTCTGAATGCTTTCAACACAGTCCCATCCCTAGAAACCTTTGTACTGTTCTTCTTGCCAAGTTTATATCTTATGCTTGAATCTTCAAGTGGAATATAAACTTCTCCCCTACATGATCAGAAGTATATGTGTCTAAACTAATCCCCAGATATCAGGAGACAGGAATTTCCTGTGTAGTTATATTGCATTGTTGGCAAATGTCCTCAGCTATATGCTGAGTTATTTAGAAGCTCTTTCCTCACTTTTGAGCCAAGTTGTGAAATAACTGTACTGATTTTGGTTTATTTTATTGAAAAGTTGCAAATAATAAATTTCGTCCCATGAAGAGATAGCTTTAGACCAGATGTGATGGTGCACACCTGCAATCCCAGAAACTCAGGAAGCTGAGGCAGGAGGATCTCAGTGCAAGGGCAGCTCTGGCAACTTAGTGAGCCTGTCTCAAAATATAAAGTAAAAAGGGCTGGAGATGGAGTTCAGTGCTAAAGTGCCCTTGTGTTCGATCTCCAGTACTACAAAAGAAAAAAAAATAGTTTGGGAGAAATTCACTCTGAACTCCCAATACAAAGTTATCCCATAACATATAATCTAAAAAGTCATCATAATGCCAGTGTGAAAATGGGACATTTGCTTGCATAATGTAGTAAGTATTCCCCTCGTGAAATTGTTAGTTTCTTTTGTCAGACATTTATCTTTGAATAATAACCAATTGCTTGGTTAAGAAATGCACTTTCTGTTTTTCTCAGAGTTTTTCAAATGCTGAAGTGTGACATGATGGATCAATAGTGTGATGTTGTGCTGGAGGAAGATGTTGCACTTCGCAAACCACCACCAGTGCCTGGTTAAGAACCCTCAATTTGCTGGGCACAGTGGTGCACGCCTGTAATCCCAGTGGCTCAGGAGGCTGAGACAGGAAGATTGCAAGTTCAAACCCAGCCTCAGCAACTTGGTGAGGCCCTAAGCAACTCAGTGAGACCCTGTCTCTAATGAAATTTTAAAAAGAAAAAAAAAAGAGGCAGGGCTTGGGATGTGGCTTGTTGGTTAGGTGCCCCTGGGTTCAATCCTTGGTACCAAAAATGAATAAATGAAAATTAAAAGGAGAAAAAAAACAAAACCCCAAATTCTGTTTTCTTCCAGACTGAAGAGAATTCTGTGCTCTACATGGCTTGTGAGAAGTTTAGTAAACAGCCCCACATTCATTCAGATACCCCATATGGTTATTTACATCACAAGGTCTGCTAAGGTTCTTTGGAATCACTCACATTAATTTTCTTATCACTAGATATTCTTCAGTTTTTGTTTTTCAAAAAAAAAATCTTATTGTGTTCATGAGTTAAGATTTCCTTTGATGGGGCAAATGGAGTACTTAAAGAGAACAGGAATTTAATGAGGAATTTTTATATTGTGGCATGGTTATTCTGGCCTCATTCCACAACTCCTTGAGGTATGCCACCCAGAAACTCAAAAGAATGGAGAAACGCTCATGTTAAATCAAGCATTTCTTGGGATATATACAAAATAGTTCCTTCTACCTTAAATGGTTTGAAATAGGAAAAAAATATAAATGAGGTTTGCCCTTAAAAGTATTTCAAAATGTTCTATCTCACTTCATAGGGGGGAAAATAGCAATAAAGAAAAATAGGCACAAAATCCAATACCAAAGACATCTGTTCTCCCACAGATTTGCCTCTGAGAGCTTTTCTGTAATGGAAGAGCACATAGCAGAGTGATCCAATAAATTAAAAGAAAGATGGACTGGCTTTCTGAAAAATAATGAATGAGGGAAGCTTCAGACTCTAAGAGCACAGGGAGGTGTTTTTCAGGGCAAGCTGTCCAATATTCTAAAGGAAACGTTTCAGGAAAGTCAGGCAGGTCTGGGGCAATTTTCAAAACTGGAGGCTTACAGTCAATTGAAAGCATTAAGTCGTTCCTTGGTGTTCATCTGAAGACCCCACCCCCTGTCAGAGGCGGTCTGGCTCATCCTTCACAGCAACATTTTCATCAAGTGGGAAAAAAAATAATCTGGGTTTACATCAAAGCAAAGAGGCTAAGAAGACTTCCGTGGGAAATCAAGGTTTGTAGCCTGTCTTTCATCAGAGGACCTCAAATACTTTGTCTCCATGATCTTTGTTCATTTTTTTCACAAGTTCTTGCATGGATTGAGATAATAAATACAAAGTAGCTATGTCACTAGTGGTCGATGCTTGATATAATATCTGATGACCGTGGAAGAGTGAATATTTGCTAGAACAAATACAGAATTATAATACCATCTGAAAGACAAGAAGTAGGTTTTGTTTTATGACAACCTATTTCCATTACAGTACTTTACTTCCCTTTACTTCCTTGAGAGTAAATCCTGTAAAGGCTAAAATTTGCAAGCACACATGTTCAATGTCCATCATAGAGGACCCTCAATGCCATTTATGTTTGAAGTTCTTAGGAGAAAATTGCCCTGTGTTTCTTATGATGCCCACATAAATGTCTCAGAGAAAGCTATGTGAAGATTATAAACATTAAATCTACCTCCTGCAAATGACCTAAGTATCCATCAACCTATGAATGAATAAAGAGAACATTGTACATATACACAATGGAATATTATTCAGCCATTAAAAAGAATTGAATCCTGTCACTTGTGACAACATGGATGAAACTGGAGATCTTGGTGCTGCATAAAATAAGCCAGGCTCTGAAAGACAAGTAATGCAAGGTCTTGTTCATAAGTAGCATCAAAAAATATGGTCTCAAGGAAATTGAGAATTGAAGGGGTTGTTGAGAGGTGAGGAGAGTGGAGATAGGGAGGAATGGGGAGAAGCTGGTATAGGGCTATGAAATTACGGTTAAAAAAGAGGGAGAAGTTCTTTCTTGTGTGCCACTACACAGTATATTAACTATAAATAATGATAATATGCCGTATATTTCAAAAAGCTAGAAGAAAGGATTTTGAAGTTTTTCACCATAAAGAAATGATATATGTTTGAGGAGGCAGATCCATTTAATCAAATTTAATCATTATACTAGATACTCATATAACATAACAGTACATGACACCCCATAATTACATCCAATTCCTGTGTTTTTAACTATCAATTAAAAATAAACAATTTAAATTTTAAGAAAACAAAAGTTGTTCCCTGTAAAAGAACCCTTTGGATTAGAAGTTAAGTTTCATTTAAATTTAGGCCGATGTAACATTTGCTTTTAAGATATATCTCACGTTTTTCAGTTCTTTTCTTAGGCCTCGTGTCCAAAACCTTAACAAAGGAATATTCTGTTCTTTGGAGGTATGCTTTGAATTTGTGCTTCGTGAAGAATTCAGCACAAGGAGCACATTCTCCAAAGGACAGAAATGTGACAACTTGTGCAAGACCTCTGGGCCTGAAGAATAAGATTAGACTGAGAAGAAATTCAACAAGTGCTGAGCTGTTCTATCACAAAAATGATCTATTATTCAGAGTTGATGTTTCAAAAATGATACCAACAACTAATGAATCTGTACTACCTTTTCAAATGATTTGTTTTTCACCAATAAGCTTTATCAAATCAAGTCAAGAAAACAGAATTGTCCAGAAGAGACAAAGTTGATAGGATTTAAATAGCAACACATGCATGCCATGAGAGATGGGCAACTGTGGCTTCCTGTTTCCTCCAGGAATGTCCCTTGTAAAAAAATTCTAATGCCTGAACAGAACAGCTGGAATGTGAGAATGAGAGTTTTAAATTTCAGGCTCAGGCCTGTACTAGCAAACTGAGGTAGAGGCAGCCTTCTCTGTGATACTTCTCTGGATACTTAATTTTTATTTTATTTAATTTTTTTAATTTACTTATTGATTCATTGAACACAAATGGAATACAGCTATTGTTTCACTGATTGTACACAAAGTAGAGTCACACCATCTGTGCATTCATGCATGTACACAGGGCAATGGTATCTGTCACACATTCTGTTATTA
>JAJEJO010000719.1:777086-800181 GCA_020662805.1 Glaucomys volans | reverse complement strand
TATCCATTCATCTACTGAAGGGCATCTAGGTTGATTCTATTTTTTTAATTTTTACAGACTTCATTTTGATCCATTGTCCACAGATGGGGTACAAATTTTTATTTCTATGCTTATGGATATTTTATTTTGAATGACCAAACGAGGATTAGAAGACAGCAGTTATGATAGAGACGATGCATAAGAAAACCAAGGAAAGTTGACAATGACGGTTCTACAGACTTAATAACTTGAGTATTTTTCTCTCTCTTTAGAATAAGAGGCCACAGAATCAGAAAATGTGGAAAGGCCATCGTTGTACAATAATTTGGGGTAGGAAAATGTCAGAGAATTTTACTTTGGGTCCCCAAATCATATTCACTCCCAGCAACTAACTAGGGTGAATTAATTTTTGGAGTTCATTTGTTCATAGTCAATTATAAACACCATGTGCCCGAGATATGGTAGGAGGTGGAGATGGAAACTAGCATTGAGACAAGTAATTACAGATATGACATGAAAGGTACAAGTGCCAGGAATTGCTTGTCAGGTCTCAGTCTTCATATACTGAGTGGCTGTCCAGAGGCCCCAAAGAGAGAGTAAAGTTGTATCTAAGAGAATAAGCAGAGACTTCCCAGCTGCACTTGGCTCAGAAGCCATTGTCAGAGAATTTCCACAAGTCTCCGTTTGCACTGCTGCCTTTTCATCGAAGTGACCCAATACAGCACATTTTTAAGGTGTGAGCACATGCTGCTGATTCCTGACCCTTGATCTATAGATTAAATAAACTCAGAATCCATTAATAGGTATTGGTCCAGGTATCCCTGCATGAGCTGAGGCAGATGTAGGTTGAGCATCAGGGAGGTGAACCACGTCTATGAGGTCCTCTGTATTCATTTTCTGTTGCCTCCATGAACAACCCCCACTCATCTTCAAATAATCCCCATTCCACTTCTCAGAGTTTCTATAAAGTAGAAGTTGCAGAACACCAGGGCTCAGCTGGGTTTCAGTTCAGAGTGGCGTGGTGTGTTAAATTCCCTCTCAGCCAGGCTGCCTACCAAGCCCCCATTTCCTTATTGGTTGTGGCCAGATCATTCCCAGCATCTAGAGCTGCTCACATGCCAATGCCCATGGGACTCTCCTCCATAGTCAAAGCCAGCAGACCTGGGTCAAGTCCTCCTCATGTTGTCACATCTCTTCTGCTGGCACATCTCTCCAACTGCCTCTTTTGCCTCCCTTGTCCACTTTTAAGGGTCCACAGGATAATCTTTTTGAAGCTGTGAAACCTTCATCTCATCCACAAAGCCTCTTGCCATGTGGGCTAACATCTTCCAGTGGACAGGGCATGTGTACTCTTGGAAGGTTTTTGTTTGGCCTCCAATGCCCTGCTTTGACACTTTCAAATGTGGGTGTTCCCTAGCTGTGTAAAGGGACAGGAAGCCACTGTCATTAAATTCTTTTGTGTAGGTGAACCAAGAATGAGAAAGCACCCTCTTGGAGGGCCATTTGTTACCCCTAAAAGTGCAGAGCTGTTTTTCCAGTTTCTTGTGAAGCGACTTATACACATTCTGTCAGGAAAGAAGCAAAACCCTGGGTGACTGCCTTCTACTCAAATTCCTGTATTTCTTTACAATAAACCTCCAATAATTCTGCCACCTACTTATAATTTGAGACTTGCAAGTCCAACAGTTTAACTGATGCAGCATAGAAGGTGACATTTGAGCTGGGTCTTAAAAAGAAGAATTTTTTTTTCAAGGCATGGGAGAGCATTATCAAGGTCCTATAAATATTAAGAACTATGCCAGTTACTTCACATAGGTGATTTCATTCGTTCCTTAAAGTAGCCCTATAAGGTAGATATCATATTGCTACTGAGAAAAATGGGGTTGAGAGAGACCAGGTTCAGAGAGACCCCATTACAATTAATAAATTACAGCACCAAGCAGAAATTTCAGCTCTAAAACCAGTGCCCTGACCATTTGAGCTGCAAGGAATGGAAAGAGGAGAGGAAATCATTATTCCAGAAATATAGCAAGTGTGTATGAAGACATGAAACTGATAGGATTTATTTTACTTTTAACCAAGGAAGAAAGGAGAAATGATGGACCCCAGAGAGCTGGGCTTGACTAGTTCATAAGCTATAGAATAGGAAAACCAGCAATGGATTTAAGTCTCGGTGTAGCCTGTGGATATGTCGAGAATTTTAAATAAATACAGGGCTCAGAAAAACCAAGTGTAAGATTTCTTGCAAAACACATAAAGATTCCAAACTTCCAGCCAGGCAAGAAATTCCATAGGCCCACACATTATCATTTTTTGTTTTTGTTTTCCTTTCTGGAATTTTTTAGTATAATCTGAAATGTGTGGAGTTTGGGAAGGGACTTTATGTCCCTGCCTCCCTTTAGGAACTGAAAATAAATCTAAGAAATCTAATATTCATAGTCTGTTCATAAAGAAGGAAAGAATGTAGAAACTCTTTCCTTTTTCCCTATCACAATTTGGCAAAAGAAAAATATATTGGTCAGATTTCTCTAGAGAAACTGAACTAATAACACACACATATGAGTGTGTGTGTGTGTGTGTGTGTGTGTGGAAAAATTCATCTTAAGGAATTGGTTCATGCAAATATGAAAGCTGGCAAGCTCAATATCTGTGGGGTAGGTCAACATGTTGGATACCTAAAAAGAAGCTAAGCTGCATTTCAAGTGGGAAGGTCAAGTGTGACTGTCACAGAATTCCCTCTTGCTCCAGGGAGGTCAACCTTAAGTTCTCTCCAGGCCCTCATGGATTGGGTGAGGCTCACCTCCATGATGGGAGCAATCTGTTTCAAAGTCTACCAACAATGTAAATCTCACCAGAAAGCACCCTCACAGAAACATCCAGAATAATGCTTAACCACATACCATGGCCCAGCCAAGATGACAGGTAAAACCAACCACCACAAACAAGTTGGCAATTATTAACTTCAAGGGTTTTCCTGATGGGCATTTGGAGAAGTAGGAGGAGCTCATGAACTCCAATTAAACTTCTTGAAATACCTTGTAGTGGAGAAATACCAAGGCCTTTTTCTAACTGACTAATTCAATACATCATAAAATTTTGTAAATCTCGGGCACAATTAGGAAAAGCTCTGGAGTCTCTATGATTCAATTTTTATTTAGTCATAGTAATGATCCTTTTAGAAAATAGAAAACGAGATGTATAAGACCCAAAACTGAAGAATCATGTTTTCTCTAACCCAGAGAGGGATGCGGAGGGAAAAAACCTCAATTGCTTGTACAGTTGTAAACAGTTCCTCACAGGCCCTTCCTGTGTACACACACAAAAACATCCCAAATGTGTGTGTGCGGGCACACGTGCACATGTGTACACATCATTCCTGGGAACATTTATGTATTTAAATAAACAAATATTAAAACGTGTAAATTTAAATATTTGCTTATTAGATACCTCAAGTAAAACCAGCCTCGAGCTTGATGCTAAAATTTCTAGAAATTTTCTCATCAAGGTTAGAAGTAAAAAGGAGGTGTCTACTATGAACACTTTTTTTTTTTTTACTTTTTTAAAAATGGAGGTAAAAAGCAAGATAAAAAAAACAAAATTTTTAAATTTATTTTTTAATTGACTAGTGAAAACTGTATTGAGAGGTTTTTTTTTTTTTGAGGGGTATGTCATGCTTTGATTTGTGTATACATTGTAGAATGGCTAGAAAAGATATTTGACCTTTACCCTTCATCCTTTTCTTTTCTTTTTTTTTAATTTTTAGATGTTGATAGACCTTTATTTTATTCATTTATTTTTATGTGGTGCTGAGAATCAAACCCAGTGCCTCACACATGCTAGGCAAGCGCTCTACCACTGAGCCCCAGCCCCAGCCCAGTAACTTAAATTTTTTTTTTTTTTTTTTTTTTGTGGTGCTGGGGATTTGAACCCAGGGCCTTGTGCTTCTAAGACAAACACTCCACCAACTGAGCTACGTCCCCAGACCCCTTTTCTTTTTCATATGGTAAAAATACTTAAAATCCATTAGCAATTTTTTAGTATACAATATAATGTTATTAAATATAGTCACCATGATGTGCAATAGACCTCTTGAATTTATTCCTTGTCCAGCTAAAATTTTGTGTTCTTTAATCAACATAGAGATAAAAAATTTTAAAACATCTTTTTAACAAATAGTGAAATTATATTTTAGAGGATATGACTATAGAACTGAAAAAGAACTCAAGAAAATCAATTGAAAAATTATTAGAAACAATGAACAATTTCTGTAAGGTGGTTGAATTCAAAATGAATATGTAATCCATATTCTTAACTGTATATCAACAACCACCACCTATAAAAAAATAAAATGAAAGAAAAAAACCTATTTACAAGAGTGACCACAAGCAAACAAACAAAAATAACTAGAATTAAACTTAAGTTATGAGTAAGGTCAACAAAAAATTAAATATTTCGAAGAAGACTTAGATATAAGGCAAGGCATACACCATTCTTATATTAAAAAGACTAATTATAGAATATTGATTCTGTCTAAATTAAACTATAAATTATATTTCTTCCCACTATAAAATAAGAATAAAAAAATTTTAATTAATTTTAAAGTTTATGTTAAAAGAAGTCTAAGCATAGCTAGCATAATTTTACAAAAGAAAAATCAGGGTATGCAATGCCACAATATTTTTAAGCACGGGCTGCGTATGTAACTCAGTGGTAGAGGTCTTGCCTATCATGCATGGGGTCTTGGATTCAATCCCCAGTGCTACAAAAATAATAAATGAGGAAATGATATTTTAAATCAAAAAATAATTCTTAAAATAATGTACACATAAAAATGATTTAAAGAAGAAAATATAGATATCAGGAATTATTTTTAAAAACACTTGAATTTACAACATGAAAAGAAAGAAGCATATGTGGGTGAAGAAAGATTCATCAATCAATGGAGTTTTGTAACTTGATAACATCCTGGATAAATGAAGTTCATAGTTTGCCCCCAAAGTTCTAGATAAATATAACATTAAATTAAAAAAAAAAAAAAGAAAAAGAAATTTTTAAACACTGGAAGGAACCATGGGTAGACTCCTTTATTTAACATTACAACTGACTACCTACTGTATCAAAAAAGATGAAAGAAAAAAGTGTTCAAAATGCAGATCTAAAACAAAAGTCCAATTTTCTTAATATTCAAAGAACTACACATCAAGAGGGTAAAGGATTAATACTTATATTAAAAATTGGACAAATGTCTTGACCAAATAGTCCTCAGAAAACTGCAACTTAAAACTTAAGAGGAGAACATTTGTTGCTTATCTAAATAACCAAGATTAGCTGGGCATGGTGATGGGCACACCTGTAGTTCCAGCAGCTCAGGAGGCTGAGGCAGATGGATCTCAAGTTCAAATCCAGCCTCAGCAACAGCGAGGTGCTAAGCAACTCAGCAAGACCCTGTCTCTAACTAAAATACAAAATAGGACTGAGTACATGGCTCAGTGGTTGAGTGCCCCTGAGTTCAATCCCGGGTACCCCTCCACCCAAAAAAATAACAAGGATCAAACTTTGATGAAACACTGCATGTGGAGGAAGTGGAAAAGAACTCAAAGGCTTTGCTCCTTGGAATGCATATTGGTACACATTTATGAAGGTTAATCTGAAAAATGCCTTATAAATTGCAAAATGGACATCACTTTGATTCAGCAAATCAAATTCTGTTTCTTGGAGCTTGTTATTTACTTAGCCCCTACATGTGCAAAAACACTTATTTAAGGGATATTAACTAAAGTACTGTTTATAATAGCAAAATGTTTGAAAACAACATAAATGTACCTTAATAAATACTTGTTAAATCAACTACAGTCCTACTACACAATAAGTCATTTCTATATGTACTAAAATGAATAACTTCAAAAACATAACAATGAGTGAAGAAAGCAAGGTCTAGAAAAGCATGTGCAGTATACTATCCTGTTTGCAAATTATGGGGCAGCAGGATATGTCAGTGGAGGTCCAGGGTTCATAGATGGATGCTCAGTCATGCACAGTGATGAGGAACCAGGGCCAGTGTTATAAGATGGGGAGAAAACTTACCTTACGAAAGTGCATTATGTTGTACTTTAAAAAACAAAATTTGTGCACTGTGAAGAGTACACATTGATTCTTTAAGTGAATAAATGAATTCAATGTCATTGCAAATGTTATCAGCAGTTAATTCATGAAATCAAATTATAAAATAAATAGTATAGCAATAGGAGCTAACAATAATAATATTCCACATCCTGTTCATAGTATTCTTAGATAAACAAAGGCTTGACATACAAACTCTTTATGTGTGTGTGCACACGCCCGTGTATATTTTGCATAGGAAAAGTTAAAAAGAAATGGTCCAAGAATATTAAAAATGTTTTAAACATACTTGTGTGTTAAGTAACAGAAATGCGAACAGAAAGAAAAATAAACTCTTATTTTCTACCTTCAAGCTACTTCAAACTTAACGGGATAAATTAAATCTAAGATAGTAAGAAAGACAAAAGTAATGAGCTATACAGATTAAAATAACTTGGGTTGGCACAACTAAAACTAAAAGATTATTGCAGAAAAATCTTTCAGAGGAAAAAAAGATAATTAGAGTCTTGACCTTCTCTGACTTTCAAGATCTAAATGATTCTCCAGTAAAGAGCAAGCTCCTCCAGTTCCACTAGTTCTCAGCCCCCAAACTGCCCTCTCAGTTTCCCTTAGATGAGAAGGTTCCGTTCCAACCTAGCACCTCGCATGGTGAGGCTGTCAAACAGGCAGAAACCCAGCAACAGGGACCACAAGGACTTATCAGGACAGGGGAGGGGAAGGAGTTCTACTCACAGTGTGTACAAGATACTTGACAAAACCTGTGTTAATTGTCATACAGAATGTCTCTAATTGGATTGATTTGCACACCACGTAGTTATAATATGTCAAAATACACCCTACTGTCGTGTATATCTAAAAACAACAAATTTTTTAAAAAAGAAAAAGAAATAATTAGGCATATACACAATGGGAATGCCTACCTATGTTCACCAGCTGAAAGAATATTTACAATAGCATTATGTGCAAACTGGAAACAATTCAAATATGTATCAATAATTAATAATAAATAAAAGGCTCTATTACTTAAAAAAAGAATGTCCCTTTACATAAACTCTCAAGGTTAAAGAAAATAAGAACTGACTGAATTATTCTGACATGTAATGCCCATCAGTGGAAAGTTCTACACCATTCTAGCTCATTTCTATAGATAATTAGATCTAAGATATGTAACATTGGAGAGCAAAAAGAACTTACAAAGTGACGTTATCAAATGGACACTTTCTTCCACCGTTTTTCTACCTCTACATTGATTTACATATTTCATTGACATAAGTATTCTGCTGAGTCTTGAAAATTGATAAAACCTTTAGCTCTGATTCGAAATTTGGATTATAAGGAATTGTGGTCAACAGACTTGAAGTTCTTTTCCCAGAACTCAAAAAGACAAATATGATCATCTCAAATATATGTCAGAGACTGGGAAACTATGGCCCTGGAATCAAATGTAGGCCACCAACTGATTTTGTAAATCAAATTTTTTATAAGTATTGTTTGTTTATGTATTGTTTACAACTGTTTTCAAATGTGTGCATATTTGAGAAGTATTTTGAGCAATTTAGAATGAAAAATGATGATCATCTATTAGGCTTTTTCCCCTCAAATGCAGAAATATAATTCACATTTGCATTTTTACATCTATGTTTATTCCAGATGTGTTGTGGGGAAAACATGATGGTGAGAAATTCAGTAATATGCTATTTGCCAGATCCAAGTGGGTGGTTCTACCAGAAAATGCAATGAACTAAACTTCAAAAATGAAGTGCAATCAGTTCTCACGTGCTGAACAGATGCTGGACCCAAAATAGACGCGAGGGCCCTAGGAGCTCTGTGCAAGAAGCTAATGGCTTCACTTTGGGTGGCTTCCTGCAAACAGTGAAAACTTCAGAACTGGAGTGGGAGGGCCGTTACGAAGTTGCTATGCAAGAAAGAATATGATTTTCCAAGTGAGAAATAACTGAAACCTACTTGGAAAACCCTTTTCTTATGCAAATACATAGGAGACTGCTTTTGTAAAATGTTTGTTTTTCTTTTTTAAATGTTCTCTCACGTCCAGAGCTTTTGAATAGTGTGTATTGAATTTATGTCACATTAATGGGCATGGCTAGGTGGCAGGTTGGGAGAATGGTCAATAGAGTCCTGGCCCTAAAACCAGGCTCATTAACTACTTGTGTTTTACTTGATGGGTAAATAAACTCATGGAGGGCTTCTTTAGCAGCACTGTTTTCATTCAAAACAATGTTTCCTAAAAATATGTTCAGTGATCATATCAGAAGTTAATACTTTTTCAGTTTGAATAAAGTTCTTGCTTCTATAAATGCATATATAACTTTTTTTGTCTTAAGGTGTATGATGCATGTAAGAAAGTACACACACACACATTCACTACAGCATTAGCAATTAGTTATTCAATACTGCTATTTTAAAATTTAAACCATGAAAGTTGCTGAGAATTTATCACTTAAAATATGATAAACTGTACTGGGGATGATATTGGTCAATTTATAGAGTTATATTGTGTGCATGTATGAACATGTAACAACAAAATCTCACCATTATGTACAGCTACAATGCATCAGTGAAAAATGTGGAGAAAATAAATTAAATATAATAAACTGCAAATCAGATCAAACTTTTCTTTTTAAATATGTAGAGGTTTATTTAATCAGACATGTTTTGGTTCTGAGGTTGTGCATCTCAGCAGAAAAATCTAAATTTGGTACAACATATATCCTTAGGCTGAAAAATACCATCCAGGAGGTCCTAAAAACACAGGCATGGAGCTGGGGCTTCTTAGAAGCAATCCACCATGCCATTCCAGAATCCCATGCATTAACAATGACCCACATTTGCAGCACACAGCAGTTTACCTAACACTTCCACATGAATTGCCTCACTTGGCCTCTCAAGTATCTGAGTTAAAGAGTACTTTCCCCATTCCGTGGTTAAAGAAACCAGAAGGTTCAAAGTTGTTTTTTGTTGTTGTTGTTTGTTTTGTTTTTTTTAAGGGGCTGGGGATATAGCTCAGTTGGTAGAGTGCTTGCCTTGCAAACACAAGGCCCTGGGTTCAATCCCCAGCACCAAAAAATAACAAAAACAAAAAACTTCTTTTCACTTCCCCCAAAGGGAGTGAGGACTCTGAACTGGCCTCCCACAGCACCCTCCACAGGATCACTAGCATTCTCTATGGTGGCCACAGATTTTCTTCCTGTTTCCATACATGTTCTCTCTTTCCTCTGTTTAGATGCTGCTTGGCTGGCTGCCAGAGTACCTTTAGCCAGAAGGACTTTGAGGAGTGCTTCAGCCACATCTTTCCCACCTTTCACAATTCCCCACATCACCAATATCTGTAATACATGGTGGCGCTGGTTGTGATCTTCCGCCTCTCCCTTCTCTATTAATTTGCTAGTCTTAGGCACCCGAATGGCACACAAATAGCTTGATTGCAAGGGGTCGCGCCACTCAAGCCCCTTCCCAAGGGCCAGACACAGTCTGCACACAGAGTAGGGTAACACTGATCATTCGGATGAACAGTTTGAAATTCTCTATTCTCCAGCAGGCTGCCTGAGTTTCATTCCTCTACTTGGAAGACCCCTCCCCCTCTGCCTTTCAACTTGTGATTATCCCTAAGTCTCAGCTCTCCTGTCTCCTCCTTTGTGAAGCTGTCCTGAGTCATCAGGGAAACCTTAGTCACTGTCCCCCAGCATTTGTCACACTCTGTGGTGATTATTTACCCCTATCTTTCCCATCAAACAATCTAGAAAATACATGCAAAAATCAATACCAACCACAGTTTCGAATTTGTCCCGTCCCGTATTCTTTTCTAATTGTTGATAGAAGGTATTCTTAAAATCCCAATTCAATTGTAAACTCCTTTGCGTAGAGAATATATCTTGGTAGATATTTGTGGGGAGAATGTAGACTTCAGAAAAGAATTAGTTGGAAGGCAGTGAAATCATCTCCAATGAAACACTCAGTGCAGAGGATCAAACCAATGGCACAAAACCTTTTTCAAAATCACCCGCACATTTTCAGAGGAAGTTGGTACATTTACTTGACTTTTTTTGTCATAAACAAATCATTATATTCATGAAATACTTGGCACAATCCTATTGGAAGAAAACTGATGGTAAAACAAAGAAAGCTGTCGTGCGCATCATATCTTTACAAAGAAAACATATGATGCAAATATTCTCACTACTTTAAGATGAGCTATGTGCTCCATAAAGATTTCATTTAATTTCTAAAATATATGGAATTTGGCTTTCCGTAGCACATTTTACATTCAGTATAATGAAAAGTAATGAGCTGAATATAGACTATTATATAAAAGTGAGTATGATGATCATTACTCATTTTGAACATTAGAACCTATTTTAATTACATCTTAGTAAATTTAGTCTATTTTAATGATAGCTCAGTAGATTTGGTGGTGTTAAAAAGCATTTAGAGTTCTTGATCTGAAATGGCAATACCACATATACAAACCTTGCCTCCTATAGGAATAAACATAGGAAATGAAGCTCAAACTATAGGATTAGGACCATATAAGAAACTTGTTATCTAACAAGCCTCAGCTCCCGAGACTTTGAATAACCCTTTTAATAACAGTACTAGTGATTCACATCAAAATCTGGGAACTAGTGGCCTACAGGGACAGACTCAGTGTTGGGTAGAAGTCAGCTTCTAATGGCTTCAGAGAACCAATTATGTTCATCTCTTCCAAATTCTGTTTTGCTGATACATTGGTAACAAAATCTGTCCTGGTGGCAGTATTTACACCACAGAAATCAGCCACAAGTACTCAGCATTTACCAGAGCTCAGCTGGAAAAGACATTAGAGCTTGGTGTGGGTCTCTTGCCATGAAAATATGTTTTGGATAAACTTTGCTCAACCATTCTGTTAAGGGTTTAGGAAAAAGTATAGTAGAAACTAGAAACTTAAAGTTTCCTAATTTTCAGACTCAGCACTTTCCCTTACGGAAGTAAAAACTAAAAGGCTTATGGAAGTGAGTTAACAGTCATCCAAAAAGCAAGGATAACAAAAATCTCTTGTGGGTGTAATGGCTTGGATATGTGGTGCTCCCCAAAAACTCATGTGTGTGACAATGCAAGAATGTTCAGAGGTAAAATGATTAGATTATGAGCACTGTAATCTAATTGGTAGATTAATCCACTGATATGAATTAAACCAGGTAACTCAGGCAGGTAGTGTGTGATCTATGACCATAGGCGATGTGCCTTTGGGGTAATATAAACCCTAGGTCCCTAGTGAACACAGCTCGCTCTCTCTCTGCTTCCTGATTGCCTTCATCCTCCATATAGAAGCTGCATGGGAACCTGTGTGGCCCACTGCTCCTAGAACCTAGAGCAATGGAGTCAACCCACCATGATCTGGACCTCTGAAACCCAGAGCACCAAATGTACTTTTCCTCCTATAGAATTGTTCTTATTGAGCATTTTGGTCACAGCAGCAAAAAAGCTGACTAAAACATGGGACGGGGGTAGTTTTAAGTTCAAAGGATTTATGGCTTGAGTTTTACTCTGGATAGAGTGAAGCAGGGAAAGATGGTGAGTGCCACAGCCCACAGATGTGCTCCACCAACATTTTAAAATGAGGTCCAACTACCCTTTTCTTAACTCCAACTAAACTCTGACCCAAATACAGTACCTGATAGAGGGAATTTCATAGCAAACACCCTTCTGTCCCTTCTGGAAAGGTGGTATGCATTTATGTTCACCTGTTTACCTTAAAACAAACCAGAACTGGACAAAGGCAACTGAGTTAATAATTCCAAATAACACAGAGAACCAGAGATCTTAATTTTGGATTGAGTGAGTCAGCAATGAGAGTCCCATGACTCGGATGCATGTATGTTGAGGTGAGAAAACTAAGGAGGAGAAACAAAGCAAAACAAAACAACAACAACAACAAACCTTGCAGCTTCATTCACTGATACAAAATGAATGGTAAATTTTCCCTTAAAAACTGGACAGGGCTGAGGATGTGGCTCAGTGCTAGAGCACTTACCTAGCATGTGCAAAGCCCAGAGTTCAATCCCCAGCAGAGTTTTAAAAAATGTGGTAGAGCAGACCAAATCTTAGTTCACAAGAGAATTTTATATGTGTGTGTGGGGGGGAGGGGGGCGAATGCACATATGCGCACAAAAAGGATAACAAATGTATTCTTATGGTTGATTCCATAAAATACATTCTTAAAATACATCATGAAATCTACTATAATCTCCTATATTGACCATCTACTCCATATTTCCTAGAACACTTGGGATTTTAAAAACCTTTATTTCCTTTAATTGTCTCTAATAGAGGCTAACTAAATGGGATTAATGTACATCTCATAAAGAGTAAGTACTTTTACAATTAAAAAAAAAATATATATATATATACATCCTTTAGTCAGATAATGTGTACCGATTTGAGATCTAGAGAATATGACAGCCATGTTTGTAGAATCCTGATAACATTCTCTGACAGCTTAACCATATGACCCAAAATAGTCTTCCTCCTCTAAACGCAAGAGTATATGAATGAACTCTCAGTTTCTCAGTTCAGGTTGAAAGCTTGTCTTTCTGCAATTCCTCTGCACTGAATTAAACCCACTACCCCCTCAGGTAGAAAGTCCATTGAATTAATGAAGGCAAAAGACCCAAATGTCATAAAGAAGGCTAATCAATTCTTCTGGTTGATCCGTTGAACTAAATGAAGAAAAGGAAAAGAGTAAATAAGAAAAGTGTTGCGGGAAAACTAGGGTGTTGTTCTAAATCCTTAACTTGTTGCAATTATCCACAAATTCCAGTCCCATTAAGCATAAGAATCTCTTAGGAGAGGTGATCAGAAAAACCAAGAGGTGCACCCAAGGGAAATCTTATTATGAGGCATGGAGATGTCAACTCTGGGTGGTCCCTGCCTGATTTATGTGATTATGTGGTACCTAAATGACACAGATGACAATATAAATCCTGTGCAAGAAACAGCTCCCCCACATCTCACTTTCCATCAGAAACTTTGCAGAACGTATTCCTGTTCTCTTGCTCAGATGGGTAATTTGTGGTAATATTAAACCCCAATATCCATGAATCAACTTTCCCCACCCCCATTGAACATATTTAATTATCATGTCTTAAAAGAAATGTTATTCTTAAACCTAGACATTAAAAAGATTTAACTGGAAAGGGGATAGGGAAAAAAACCAAGGAATAAAAAGTGATCTATACCAGAAGTTTTTAAAGTATGTTCTATTTTGAGAAAACATTTTACAGCCTGTCACTTGAAATAATATTGCACTCAAGTCTAATAAAAGCTCTGAGCTATCCTACAGCGAAAACATGCATTCTTGGATTTGTTTTCAATTCAACATTTCCCCAACTTTTTATTGGTAGAACCCTGTTTGAATTGTACCTCTGTCTTTGTTCTTTTATAACAAACTACCATGGGTGGGGTGATTTATAAATAATAGAAATTTGTTTCTCAGAATTCTGAAGGCTGGAGGTTCAATATTTATTACAGTGCCAGACTGCCTGGGTTCTGATAAGAACTGTCTTCTGGAATGCAGACTACAGACTTACACAGCAGAAAGACAGCTAGAGGGCTCTCCAGTGTCCCTTTCACCAGGGCATGAATCCCAATCAAGATGGCTCTAGCCTCATGAGCCAATAAACTCCCAGAGGCCCCCCCACCCAGATGCATCACACTGTTAACAATCCCTGTTAACATACTAAGAAATGTGTGCTCTGTAGTCCACTTGTTAAAATATCGGGTATGTCATTTTTCCAGGAGAAAACAAAAAAAACCAGTTTTCTCCTCATGTACACCTGTGTATACAAGAATACTTCCTCAGACCAACCCAGCTGTAAAGAAATTGTCCATGTCAGTTAGTGAGGTCATAAGCAAGAGATTGGACCCTTGGGGTCATCAGTGCAAAATAATTCTGTTCAGGAGAGAAGGAAGCAAAGCTTCCATTTCCAGCACTAAATATTATTACTCCAGGGATGGCATTTATGGCTCAGATTCCAAATTCCAAATGACAAATCATACCTGTGGGCATTGATTTCCTTTTCTGGGGAAGTTTTACTACCTACCACATGTGCTCCATCTTTATTGTGAGTTTGGTTATTGAATTATACTCCATAACTGTCTTCCTTGCCAAATTATTTCTAAATAAATAAATTCACAGTAATTAACACTTCACCCCAATCTTCCGCAGCAATGTGCAGAACATGCAATGAAAGGAATGTTGCTCGTGTAGATGTCACTGTATATTTTAAAGGAAAAGATGGGCCATAAAGTTGATGCTGCAGGAAGTGGGAAGAGGCGGGCTTGAAGGGTTTCCTCACTGAGGTTGATGCTGCTACCAGCAAAAGGATCTTTTCCTCCCATTGCACTTGAGATGCTCCTCTGATCCCTAGAATTCAAGTTTCTGCCTGTGTTACTTTAGTGTCTACCAGCAAATTCTAGGGAAAAGAAATATAGGAAAATGAAGGGGTAGAAAAGTCTATCCTGCAGCTATGGAGGGAGCTCCAGAAGGGAGCCCAGACATCATCATAGTGAGAACTAAGCACCAGAGTAAATTTGCATTAGATGGGGCTGCTGCAAAAGGCAACTGGTGTTTCCAAAAGGGAAGCCAAAGGCTTCCTGGTAATTGTCAGGGCCTTAGTATGAGGGGCAAGTTCCTGCCTCCCCTGCTGACATGGCATTGCTGTGACTGTGCAGATGCACAGGCCTCAGGTTGGCTAGGGAGAGTGTATAGAAGCATCTCTTTCTAAAAAATGGTTCTTTCTACCACCAATGTGATGAGCTCCTGGGCTTGGGTCCAGTCCCTTCTAATGGATTACCCAGCTCTGCTCATTCTCCAGCCATGCCTCACCTTAGGGGAGAACTCCAAAGCACCAAATCCACCTTCCTAATGCCACCTACCTCTTCTCCATCACACTCAACGCACCTGGCATCATGCAATCCCCACCAAGGACTCAAGCCATTCCCTGGCTCTTCCTAGGCAGGCCATCCTTAGACCTAAGAGATGGCCAAGAGGTGGCTATATGCAGGACAAAAGGTGGTAGGTGTTCCGATAGAGCTTGCACATTTAAGCTAAGTAACACACACTTGTGTAGGTGGGATGTTTTGCATTAAGGGACAGAGCTGAGAGAGGGAAGAAAGTGGGAGTGAGCCCACATTTAACTCTTGCCTCCAAGCCCTGCAAATAATGGAAGTGGCCCTGCTGACAACTATCTTGTCAGGCATCTAGGACATAGGCCAGGAGACAGAAACATCTCCATACGCTTTACAAAAGGCCTCGTGCTTTGTTGGATATGGTAAAAAAACAAAACAGCAACAAAGATTGCTATAAAAGCTGCCAGCCCTTAACCTGTACTAAACTTTGAGCTAAGATGCTTACATATATTACCTTGTGGGGAGCCATCCAGATCTAGCAGAATCTAGCAGACTTGGCTGAGTCATGGGATGCAGAGGTCTGACTCCCAGGAACTGGCAGTCATGGGGGACTGTTTCAGATTGCCTAGGAGTAAGTGGCCCTGTGTGGGAGAGGCTAGTTCCCTAAGCAAATGACTTCCCTAACTCCATCCCATCCTGTTCCACACAGAAGAAGCCTCTCCTGGCCTGGGCCCCTTTACCTGTGTAGCTATAAATTAATTGATTTATCACCAGCACTGTCCTCCGACAGTTAGTCCTTCCCTCAACCAAAGGGGACATGGCTAAAACCCCCACATTACCTCATTTAATTAACTACAGTATCTTAGAAATAGTATTATTCCCATAGTCAGATAAAGAAATCAAGAATGACAGAAATTTGTCTAGGCTAACATGGATTCCAAGCAGCGGCCTGGGGTTCAGAATCCGGAATGAGTGCATATCACTGAGTCATGTCCCCAGCCCCACATGTGTGGGTTTTGGTTCTTCAAGATGGAGAAAAATCTGTATAGACACCTAGGAATTGGGCAGGGAAGAACCATAAACACTTGGAGAAAACAAATGGCTTACAAAGGGGGAGGAACAAGTCAGAGGCCAAAGAAGGCACTGCCAGGAGTCTACCATGGCCTTGGGAGGGCTGGAGAAAAATTCCAGACTTCTCTGTGCGGAGCCCAAACTCCACCCACAAACTGTCTTAGAGCAAATTACTCATTTAATTACACCACGCACCTCAGAAGCAGTTGGATTACAAATTCAAAGAAGCTGGTTCTAAATATTTGCAGGTTGGAAGAGTTGTCTTTTTGCCCTTGGTGCCATTTATTTGTTTGTTATTTATTTACTTACTTAATTATTTAATTTTTAAAATTCATTTTACTAAAATACGGTTAGAAGAGCCTTGAGGCCCTTGTGATGGACTCCGTCGCATAGTTACAGCAGCTGAAGCTGATTTTCAGCTTGATGTCTAGCAGCCCTGGAGGATGGTAGGGTTGAATTTCTGAATAACAGGAATCAGAAACTGCAACTAGGCCCAAAAGTTTGGGGTGTGAATTTTTTTTAATTAAAGAAAGAATTTTTTCATTAAGATCCATTCAAATTCAGCTTCCTAAATTTTGGGAGAAATAAAAAGTATTTTTAAAAAATATGATTACATGAATGGTATGAATGTACATCATGCACAACCATAGAAATGAAAAGTCGTACCCCATTTGTATACAATGAATCAAAATGATGTCTGTAAAAAATTTTTAAATAAATTTGAAAAAATTAATGAAATTAAATGTGTCTGCTATCTCCTCTCTAAAAAATTATGGGAAAAGTTTAGAATATATCTAAGTACAAATGAGTGAAGAGTAAAGGAACACTTCATCATTTTTTCAAAGTCATTCCTAATTTTAGGACGACGAATGAACAGAAGAAAATTACATTGCATCAGTGTGTATATAATAAAAACAAAGGACAAAGTACATTATATCTCTGATTGCTTTGAACTTTTGTTCCTGATGTTCTGCATTAGTGAGATCTCTATGCAACGAATTCTCTCAGACTACGAGACTGACATTTCCCCCCCACCGTAATTTCCAAAAATAAAGCAAAAGTCCCTGTCCACAAAGGGAAAAAAAATTTTTTTTTTCAGAATGAGAAATTATTACAGCAGCAATGAAGGCGTTCTGATCAGAGTGTTCCAGCAGGCCTGCTGGCACCTGCCCCAAAACAATCAAGACAGCGGCTCTGTCTGCCTGGTGGCTCACTGTTCCACCCATGAGAATCTCACACCAGTCCACTGACATGACTTCTCCCATGTTATGGATAAAGAAATGACTCATTGATTCATGTATTTGACATCATTTGACTTTTTAAAGCTTTCTTGAACTTGAACTTTTTTTCGTTACTATCATGATTTTTCAAATGTGCCAATGATTCAAAATTATTTCATTACTGTGTGAAAATAAAAGCAATAGCACAACTCAGTTTAATTTCATGATAAGGAAGAGTGAAGAGGTCCCCAGGACAAATGTGGAATTTGACTCTGCATGTGTTGTGAGAGTTAATTTATAAGTGAAGATTTTTCACAAGAATCCAAGGAATGGCCACTATTCAAACGTTGAATTTTATTGAATTGTCTTTTTTTTTATATTTAAATTTTATTTGTTCTAATTAGTTGTATATGACAGTAGAATGCATTTATACATTTTGATAGATCATACATAAATGGAGTGTAATCTCTTATTGTCTTTTATTGGACCTGGATCCTTATTTCTAAGACATTAAACCATTGATATCGTATATTGTTTTTCAAATAAAGAACAGTTGCTTTTATGGTAAACCAACTGAGTTTACCATGAACTTTCCAATGCAAAGCTGATGCTTAGCACAAGCTTTGAAACAGCACTTCTGGGAGTAAATCCCAGTTCTGTTTTACCAATTTTGTTACTTCACACAAGTTGCTTTGGACAGAATGTCTCTTTTTCTCCTTTCCTTATGCATACACTGGGGCCAATAGGTATCTAATCACAGATTTGTCAGGTAATACAAGTAACACAAATGGAGAAATGAATGGATTATTTAAAGATAATTTCTTCTATTAGATGACAAATAAAAACTGTACATATTTATAGTGTACCACATATATTTTGACATATGTACACATTGGGAGATGATTAATTCAAGCTGATTAAAATGTGTTGCCCTACAAACTTTTTGTGTGTGATTAGAACATTTAAAATCAACTCTTTCAGCAATTTTCCAATATGTGATACATTGTTATTCACTATAGTCACCATGCTATACAACAGATCTCCTGAATTTACTCCTCCTAAAAGGAATTTTGTGTCCTTTGATCAACATTCCCCAGGACCCTGGGTCTCCTGGTAACCACCATTCTAAATTCTATGAGCATCTATGAGTGATTTTTTTCCATTCTGTCAGTGAGAACATACATATTTGTCTTTTGTACCTGACTTATTCACTCAACATAATGTCCTTCAGGTTCATCCATGTTGTAACAAATCATAGGATATTCCCTCTTTTAAAGCTGATTAGTATTCTATTATATACATATATATGCATATATGTCACATTTTACATACATACATATACATACATATAACATTTTCTATTTTTATATTTAAATATAACATATATATGTATATAAACATATATCACAATTTCTTTATCCATTCAACGCTTGATGGACACTTAGATTGATTCCATATTTTGCCTTTTTGTGAATAATGCTGAGTGAACATTATTCTGCACATATCTTTAACCTGATGTCATTTCCTTTGGATATATACAAACGAAATTGCTAAATTACATTGCAGTTCTATTTTTAATATTTTGAGGAATCTCCGTAATGATTTTCCATAATGGTTATGCTAATATATATTCCTCCCAACAGTGTAGAAGTGATCCCTTTCCTCCACAGCCTGTCGACATCTCTTACCTCTTATCTTTTTTATAATAACTGTGCTAACAGGTGGTAGGTAGATGATATCTCGTTGTGATTTTACCTCGTTGTGATGATTAGTTATGTTAAACCTTTTCTCACATACTATTGGCCATTTGTATGTCTTCTCTTCAGGTCCTCTATCTATCTTTAAATCAGGTCATTTATTTTCTTGCTATCAAGTTCCTTGTGTATGTAGCCTACTCACCCCTTATCTGATGTATGGATCACAAATATCTCTCCCATTCTTTATGCTGCCTTTTCGCTTTGTTCATTGTTTCCTTTGCTGTGCAGAAGCTTTTTTGAACACTGAAGTTCAAGTGAGTTTTCAGGTTGGTGAACTCATTCGTAGTTCAAAAGGGTATCAGCCTAATACCATAAGTAGAGAACATGAACATACTCAGGACTGTCCCAGACTGTGCCTATGTGTCTCTTCTTTGAACTTGTCCTGATTTATAATCTGTATCATAAACTGTGAGGTAAATAATGTGCTTTCCCACCTGTGAGTTACTCTAAGATGCTCATCAAAATTGAGGGGGTTATATGGTGAGAACTCCTGAATTTGCAGCCAGTTGATCAGAAGTACTAGGGATACCCAAAATTACAGCTAGTATCCAAAGTGAGTGCACTCTTGTTGGGGACCGTACCTTGAACCTGTGGAGTCTGCACTAACTCTGGGTAGTTGGTGTCAGAACCGAGATACTATAGGAATGATACTGTAGGAATCAACTCCAGCTCCTTGAAATCTCTCCTGTGGGTGAGAAGTCGATGGCTCCCTGGCACCCTGAAATTCAAAGCTGCTTTCCAACTTCCTGATATCTGCTTTTCAGCCACCAGAGTTTCCTCTTGCTGAGAATGGAAACCCAGAAGCCACCCCTTGGCCCTGGATAGATGCCAAGGAGACTGAGATGGTGACATGTTTCTGGCCAGCACAGCCTACCTAAATCTACATAAGTATATTTCCTGCCTTTTATCTGACTGTGCCCCCTCTTCTCTTATAAAAACTGTCCATGCCCCTGAGCCCCCTAAGATGGATCTCTATCTTCCCCAAGATGGGCTTTGAATAAACCTGTTTTCTTTCACCAACCTCCATTCCCTGAACTTCACTGGTGCCACCGAGCATTAGAACCTTTGATTCCTGGTGTCAAAATCATGTTTTAGAAAAAGAAACTTTTTGAAGTTGCGGATTAATTTATGCTTCATGGTGTCAACTGGAAAACACTTGTTGATATTAGTAGTGACCAAGAACAAACTGAAGGCTCTAGAAGCAAAGTACCCTGCCCCACTGGGTGAGCACTTAACTCAAGGGCAGGGGTTGGCAGTCAGCAAGGGGCTCCCCCTCTTAATTCACTGGTCACAGTGAGAAGGGGACAACTCTGACGCAGTCAAATTGAGCCAATGGGACAAATATATTTTCAAGTACCCTCATCACCTTTTTCCTTCCTTCCTTCCTTCCTTCCTTCCTTCCTTCCTTCCTTCCTTCCTTCTTCCTTCTTTCTTTCTTTCTTTCTTTCTTTCTTTCTTTCTTTCTTTCTTTCTTTCTTTCATCTCTTTTTTATACGAGGGATTTAACCCAGGGGCAGTTAACCACTGAGTCACATCCCCAGCCCTTTTTATTTTTTTATGTTGAGATAGGGTCTCACTAAGTTGCTTTGGACCTCACTAAATTGCTGAGGCTAGCCTGGAACTTGCAATTCTCCTGCCTCAGCCTCCCAAGTCACTGGGATTACAGGTGTTTGTCACTGCATCCTGCTCACATCAACCTTTGAAGTTAAAATTATGATAAAAAGCCAGCTCATGATGATACTTGTAAGGCTGCTAAAACCATTTCTATGATTTCAGGAAACTTCTTCAAGTGTTGTAGCTCAGTGATACACCATGAACCCTAAGAGCCTTAATCGGTCATTCAGAGGTGACATTTCAAGATACAACTGCTGAGGATAGGAGAATATCAGGATTTTAGATGAAAAACTAGACTAATTTAGTCTAACTAGATAGACTAATTATTGAGAATTTGTTTCCTCCAAAAAGTATATGAAATGCTCCACTTGGGAAATTTCATATTAGTTGGTTATATTTTAAAAACATCTCTACGTGATGCAATGGAGATTTTAAATAATAATAATAATAATAATGACTTTCCAGAAATGTCATGAGAGCAGATTAGGAACCATGAGCTGTTTTATCCCAGGCAGAAGCCATCATAATCCTGGCGACTTTACACTTGACAGAGAGCCAGGACTCATCTTCAGTGAGAAATCACCCCAGGGATTCTGAGCCTTGGCCTTGCCCTGAAAACTAGTCAACAGAGTCACCAACTACTTGCATCTTTTTTGACTGGGGAGTTTCTAATTTAGTAAACGTAAAGAACAAGAAAAGAAACATACTGATACTAAGTCTGACTTATGGATGACATTTTCATCAATCTGGATATACTAACTAGGTAAAGTACTATGCATTTAACCTATAGGTATTTGTCAATTGTAAATCATTTGAAATTATTTTCATTAACAATAGCAATGATAATTCTTTTACATTTATGGAAATTGACAGTCTGTTTGCCAGATGCCAAATAATGTATCCTGAAATTTCAAAATGTAATAACTGGCCTCGCTGGAGAAGGTACTAGGGGAATAGCCATGTCAGGTTCTAGGTGGATGCATGTAACTGGTTGAAGATATAAAAACAAAAACAACCACTATATGTTTCTGGATATTTCCCCCAGCAATAAACAGCAAGTGGAGAAATATTTAGTCAAGTTCTACTGAATCTTGATTGTGAGCAGTGAGAGGCTGGCATTTGCATCTTGACTGCAGTCATCAGCCCACTTACTAGCCCTCCATGTGGTGGAAGAACCCCTGCAGGCAGGCACAGGCAAAAAGATGATTGCCTGCTTCCCTCAGCTTCCAGGTGAGAACTGTAATATCACCCTGCAAGGGATAGGCCACGACAGCTCTCATGTTCAACTGTCATGGGGTGAAAACCCCGTCCTGAGCAGGTGTGGTGGAGGAAGCCCAACTCCCTTCTCCAACCCAGCTCATACTTACAGGGGCAGGATCTGCCCAGGAGCTGCAAACTGAGAATACTGTCTGCACTAGAGCTTGCTCAGGGGGAGGAGGTTCCATAACTGTGAGCCATGCCCAAAGGGTAAAGGGAAACCATCCTCCTAGCACTTATAGCTTTGGAGTGACACTTGGTAGAAGTGGGATGTCATCCCCGTATCCAGCTCTGATATAGTAGCTCTGGATCTTCCCAGGGAAAGGGA
This sequence comes from Glaucomys volans, assembly GCA_020662805.1. Classification (NCBI taxonomy): domain Eukaryota; kingdom Metazoa; phylum Chordata; class Mammalia; order Rodentia; family Sciuridae; genus Glaucomys; species Glaucomys volans. The sequence continues at coordinate 777,931 of JAJEJO010000719.1, read as the reverse complement.
CACATGGTAAGAATGGAGAGCTCCACATCTCCACCTGAGGGGAAGAACTTTGGAACTGAGCTTGGAGAAGCTCATGTCTAATGGTGTCATCCAAAACAAACAATGACCATAATGGTGACAAGTAATTGGGAGGGGGCTGGTAGTTCCATGATACTAAAAAGGCAGACCAGCCAAAAGATAAAGAGAGAGTCAGGGAGAGTCAGCCAAGAAGCACCCTGCAGGGATCAAAGTCGTCCCTGGGGGTCTGGAGGGCTGTGCACACGCCCTAGTCAGCAATCCCACTCAGCAATTAAAGCGGGATACAGGGTAGACTCAAAAGCATTCTGCATGCCATATACCACTTGGTTAGCAAAATTTCTTGAGCCTTATTGAAGCAAAAGGCTTTATACAACTTCTGATCAGACGCTGGCTGAAAATAAGCTACTCTGACCCAGGAGTAACTCTGCTTAAAGTAGACTCCACTTAAAAAGAAAATCACTGTCATCCCAGTGGACTGGAAATGTGTGCATATGCCCAACACTGTGCCCCCTCAGGCAGACCAGGGAAGAGAACTTCAAGCTACCATCCCCTGGATAGACATTAGGAAAAAGTATAAATTCCATCAAATGTGCAGGTAAACTCCAATCCACACTCTTGAGATATTTAGTGAAAACAGGAAGAGAAGAAAACTGGATAAGGGCTTCCTTCAGGTCTCTGACCTATAAAAGGTTTATGCAGACCCAGGAAGGTAAGCCTTAGGAAGCCAGGGCAAGAGGTGAAAAGAAAGGAAAAAAACAAAAAAGAAGAAAGAAAGAAAGAAAGAAAGAAAGAAAGAAAGAAAGAAAGAAAGAAAGAAAGAAAGAAGA
>JAJEJO010000719.1:735935-771844 GCA_020662805.1 Glaucomys volans | reverse complement strand
AAAAAAAAAAAAAGAATATGGAATCCTAGGAAAAATCTGGAGGTCAAGGAGTCTGAGTTCTCTGTTGGCAGGTTCCAAAGAAAACTGATAAAAATGACTTTTTTTTTTTTTTAATTTATTTGTAGATGAACACAATGCCTTTCTTTCATTTATTTATTTATTTTTTAATGTGGTGCTGAGAATCGAACCCAGTGTCTCACCCATGCAAGAAAAATGCTCTACTCCTGGGCTACAACCCTGGTCCCCCAAAATGACTCTTTATTATGTGGCAGTTCAATACTGCCCATTCCTGCCCCCAATCTACGTTATCCTCTTCAGTCTCCATTCCTACCCCCAAATCAACAAAACCCTTACATTTCTATTTCGTAAACTCCATACGAAAATGTATGAGTCATACATTTAAAATAGTAGCTCTTTTCCAGAGTCACCAGATGATCAAATTTTTATTCTTTTTATTTGAAAGTACATTTACAAATGCCTCTTTCTTTGGAAAGAAGGTGTGTACCTGAGAATTTGTGAGTCAGAATATTTTAGGGACATTTATATATTTAATGTATTAGAGGAGCATGCCATTTAAATTATCCATCCCTTATCTGTTGTGGAAGTTTCTAAAACAGAAAAGAATAAGTCACGCCAGGGTCAGTCAGTAAACTGAGCTGGAATGACAATGTCATCCACTCCTTGGAGAAAAACAAAAGCTGCCTGTTTTCTGTGCCCTCATATGCAAAAATATTCACATACATTTCAAACTCAAGGTGCCCCTGTTCCCCAGAAGGATATCCACAGGTACCCTCCAAAGTCAAGACCTTTTCTAGAAGGGAGAGATTATAATGGGACGGAACTCTCTACCGCAAATAAAAGGAGGACCAACTGCACAAATAATATTAACATGTTTGTTTTATCTTCCTTATGGCTTTCCTTATTTTAAAATAATTTTATTTTATTTTTTGCAGTACTGGGGATTGAAGCCAGGGTCTTGTGCATGCCAGGTGACTGCTCTATCATTTAGTTATACCCCATATCTTTCAATGTCTTAATGTCCTTTTAAAGAACATTACAAGTTTCTGGGCTCTGCGTCATACCTCCTCAATAATGACCTCTGAGAATTAGGGCCAAGGATCTGTATTTTCAGTAAGTGACACAAGTAGAGAGAAACTTTCTGATCATTGTAATGCCTGAGAGGTTATTGGCAATTTTTCAATGCATAAATTTTCTCTTCTATTGCCTCCAAGATGCCATAGAATAATCCCATAAAAAGAAACCCAATCCTTGCAATACAAGCAAATAGATTTCTAATCTGTGTTTATTGAAATAAAGCAGACAAATAGACTTTGCACTTTGTAGGATTTTTCCATATGGAGTTAATTCATAGCATAGTTTTCAATCTAGTTTGCTGGGAAAATTCTTTTGACCTTCATTTTAAAGGTTTTCTTAAACTCACCTTTGACCCCTCCTACACTTTTCTGAGGAAGAGCATGAGAAAAAGTGAAAGGGAAACTCTTCCAAGATGTGGTATGCAATTATTTATATCCTTCTTGTCCTGAATCTTGTTTTTGCTTTTCAAGGACTGTTAGAAGCCATCAGACAAGGAGGATTTAGGATTTAAATGTCAAAGGGCATCAGATATGTATCTTATCTATATTTAGTTTGAGTAATCAGTGTGTCATGTCATTTTCCAGAGAATATCATTAAAATGTCTGTACCAATTGGTGTTCTCTGACATAATTACATAAGACACATGTTACAAGAGGAAGCAAGATGGAAGCATGTGGCTGAACTTCCTCGGTACAATATAGCCATTCATTTTATTCAGTCCTGCAGCACATACTTCCTGAACAGTAACTAGACAAAGGCAGTGCAAAGTGAATGAGAGAGACACCATCCTTCTCTCTGCAATGAGGACACCCCAGTGACAGACAGTCATTCAATAATTCATTAGGTACAGCTTTGGTCACAGGAGGGTCTACCAGGATCTTACATCATGTGGAGTGGGAGGAGTCAGCAATGTTTCCTTAAACCATTGCCCTTAAGGGGTGACCTCAGATATGGATGGGGCTAAGAGAGGTGGAGAATGAGGTTCTAGGTTGGGAGGACAGGAGTGCAAGGCAGGAGTGCAAAAGGAACAAAAGGTCATGGCCAGTGGAAGGAACAGAAAGGAGCGTCATGCAATCAAGTACAAGAGCTAAGAAGAGTGTTAAAAGGTAGAGTGCTAAGATACACACCAATCAGGTAAGAGAAGTAACAGGTGATTGAGGTGGAAGAATGATGAAATTTGTGATTTTAAGTCTTAATTACTTCACTAGTGTGGAAAATGGGTATAGAGAAGAGAGCACAAGAAGATGCATTAGGAATATGGGGATAAGAAAGGATATGTTCTTAAAGTGATACATAAAATATAATATATAAATATGTGTTATGTATATGTATACACATGTACTATATGTGTAACTACAATAAAGATTGTTACTTAACATTCAATATACCCTTATCAGACAAAGTAGCTCCAACAAATGACTTCAAACATCATCGGTAAATCTCTACCAGTTAATTGGCAGAAGGAATGTTAGAATGTTTCATTGGTGCAGTGAGTGGCACTCAAAATTAATGAATTGACTCAATTCAATCATACAGCCACTTCTGTCATTGCATGAACAGAGTTCTGAGAATCTGCAGAACACAGCGGCCTCCTGCCTTTAGGAGTGGTACCCTAAGCCTAAGACCACTTGGTTCTGTGTCCCAATGCTTCCAGAGGACTTGGCTTCAAAAGGTGGGCTGGATCTTACTGCTAGACTATTATTATATGTGCTCAATCAAGCCTTTAATTATGGGTACTTTTCAAAGTACTTAAAGAATAAATAAATGGGATGGACTGAATGGCAGTTTTTGTGCTTACTTGCAAACAAATGTTTGTATCTGTGGTAGAATCTGGTCAAAGCCTTGCTCTAAATGCAACATTGCATCTGGTGGCAAGCGTGTAGAGGATGCTTACGACTCTCCAAACATCCTAAGCTAGCAATATGTCCAATAAGAACCTGAAAGTGGAATTGGCTAAGTTGGCTTAGGTCAGTTGATGATAATTGGACTAAGACAGTATTGGCAGAGATGGAGAAAAGTGGATGAGGACCAGTATCAAGGATGACAACTTTTTGCCATGAGCAACTTGGCTCATGGCGGTAAAATACACAAAGACAAGGAACACTACAGACAGAGCTGGTTTAGGGAAAAGGTGATAAATTCAGTTTTGGAGAGATCAGATTTGATATATTTGTGTGTATTCTAGATGAGGGTGTTGTATATGCACTTGGATGCAAGAGGTCTGCGGAGGAAGATGTGCCTCTGGGAGGCTTTGGTAAATAGATGTAATTGAAGCCATGGAATCCAGAAGAATGGCTGGGAAGATAGTGTTGGAGAAGGGACAAGGCCCTGAAGAACCTACTATGTAAAGGTTGTGTACGGAAGACATAAATTGGAAATGATTTTGCATTGTTACTTTAGCATATTTGTTTTGTTTTATGTAATTTTAAGAATAAAATTCCTTTGCAGGGAAGCTGCCTTATTTGGAAAAATGTCTTGGTAAGCCAAATGAGACAGAGGGTACTTGAGTGTGCTTCATGGCATTCCTAAGCAATGAAGTAGAATCAGAGAACTGCTATGAAGGAAATTAAAATAATTTATTTTGCATTTTGAAGGAAAGAAGAGGGCAGAGGAGGCAGCCCAGAGGAAAGAGGACAGGCTGATGGGGTTATTAGGACCTCAGTGGAAGGACAGAAAAAGGAAGTTAGCCTACTGTTCACTTGTCACTTTTCATGAAGCTGCATGTTTGCTTTTTTGCTTGTTTGTCTTTTAAACCAAAGAAGAAGCTGAGTTTCACGTCAGAGTCAAAGATAAAGAGACAAAGGCAGTGTGGGGGGATATCAGGACACAGTGGCTCAGGCAGCAGCTGAAATCATCCCCTTGGGTACTGGCAGAAAATTTGGGAATGCCTTTGAAAATAAGCTGTGTGATGAAAGGGTTTATTTTCTATAGAAATTGAGAGATAAGTATATCCAATCTTTTAACTATGCTATACATTTTAAAATTTCTCTTTGTATTATTTGAAAATTATTTTTGAATATATGTTAACAGTTACAAGTTCAACAAGTTTTTATAACTAAGAGCACTTTAAATGTCTCCTTCCCAATTCTTGTTTTTATCCAGAGGCAACCAGTATCATCTGACTCTTTTTTTTTTTTTTTTTGTATCATCTGACTCTTATTTATCTTTCCAGAAATAGTCCATGAGTACAAAGGAAATACATGTGTATTTTTTTTAAATGTTGGCATACTTGATAAACTCTTTGAAAAATTTTCTCTTTTAAATAGACACTGGTGCTGCATTTCAGTATAGAAAAGCAGCCTTTTAAATGGCCCTAGTTTTCTATTTATGGATATGCCATAATTTATTTAAGGAGTTCCCTACTTAGGGTCATTTAAGTTATTTCTAGACTTTTGCTATTATCAAAAATGCCTCAGTGGAAAATTTGCCCATAATCATTTTGCACACTTGCAAACCGAAATGATTTTTCTTGCCAAGAAAGTTCAAAACTCCCTTTTCTTTAGGACAAGGGGCAGATATGGAGGAGGCAAAAAGAACACAGATACAGGTTCAGCTAAGCTCAGCTGAGAATCTCAGACACCTAAGGCTGCAAAACCACAGTCATGTGTTCAGGGCAATTGAAGGAGAGGAAAATGTCATAGAAAAGTGAACTAATGAAGAACTGGACTCAAGATGTGTGTTTTGGAAGATGACATTGGACAGAACAATCAGAGAAGACCAAGTAAACTAGCACGACCCACTCCCTCAGCTTCCATGGAAAAGGTTGATCAACAGAAGAAAGGAAGAGAGGGATCAGAAACTGTCAGAAATGACTGTGTCTGGACACACAAAAAAAAACCTAGACACTTTTATGATCAAATATATTGATATAATATTTGTAACAAACCTTTTCAGATGTGCTATAAAATCTGGGGTACTTTTACTCCTCTTAATATTGTTACGGTTATTAGGGTGCACATACATTTTAATAGTCATAATTCTGGTGCGCAGAGTGAAAGAAACCAAAAAATAAGGATGATAACAGAAGCTAATATGTATTTGATGCTTACCATGTGCTGGGAACCACAAAGATTCTCCGTGGATTGTCCTGTTTTATCCCCACAGAAAGTAAGATTAGTGTTCAGAATTTACAAATGAAAGAGCTAAGATGAAGAATCTTTCCCAAGTTCACACAATGAGTACACAATGAAATCAACATTCAAACTGGGCCACTCTGACTCTGAAGCTCTCACTAATGGATGCATGAAGTTTTATCCAAAGAAGAGATTCTATGCTCATTGCTGATAACTAGCCCTAACATACACACGGCCTTCTATTAGCTATGTCTTTAATCCCACGGATCCCTGAAAGACAGGGTATTTCCAGTGACTAGGGAACTAACCATTTACCAACGTGCCTCAAGCAAATCCTAATTCATTCCAGGTAAGTGCAGAAAAATAGCCTTCTATAAAAGCCCCTTATCACAAAGCTTATTTCTGTATATGCTACAAATTAAATGTTCACTTAAAAATCATTATTGGTGTTACAGTCTAATATTGGTTTAAAGAATTGTAACAAAGATTGCTTATTTCAACTTATTAAAATGAATAAAAAAATTTAAAGGCCATAGTAAAAGGTAAAATATGTCCATGGCAGATTCTATCATCGTATCTGATGCATAATAAGTGATCAATAAATGCTTTTTAAAGGAATAAATAATTAAAACAAATATACAAGGCTATCAGAAGCCAGATGAAAGCCGCCTGGGTGAGTATAACTAAACACTGGACGATCACATACAGAAGGCACAGCAGAAGATTCTGAATGCCACAGGCAACATTTCCTCCCCATAGACAGAAATATGACAATTTTCAACTTGTTAAGAAAAAAATAAATGCTGAAGGGTTTCCAGATCCAGGTACTGGTGGCCTTGTAACACTAGGCTCTTTCCTTGCTCCTGTTCATAAAGTAATCTCATTTTTCATTATTACCAAACATTTATTTTCAGATGTAATATTCACTTTATACTTGAGAATAAGAACCTGGAGAGGCAAAAATATAGCATTAAAAATGACCTGGATGGTGAGACAGTGTCCTCTTTCTAAACAGGTGAACTCTTTAGGACAGTTAATTTTTTTTTTTTCATTGACTCCCATGACTATATGTTGACAGTGGAGAAGTTCCTGGCATCCTCGCATCTTAATCTGGGGAAATAGCCCAAATTGGATCCCCCCTACCCCGCCTACCCAATTGCTCTCCAGGCTACAGGCAGCTTCTGGGAACCGATGTTACAGTCTACTGGGCTTATCTCCACAGGCTCTCTGGAGACTCTCCAATTTACCAGAGAACGTCTGCATCAAAGAAGGGCACAGAGCATTTGCAGTACTGACAAATGGACCCCATTCACCAAGAATTGCAAAAAATAGTTTTTACAAAGACATTATCTTTGCTATTAATGAAAATGCAGAATAAATTCCATTATTCTCCTTCCCTTCACAACCAAGGTCTTGAGATATTATTCTATAATTGTCTTCTCTTTATCTCTTATTCATTCTTCTACCCTAACAATCTCATAGCCATTCCCACCACTATACTAAAATCACTCTTTTCTGAGGTCATTGTTGACCTTCTAGTTACCAAATCAAATATATGAGCTACCAAATCAATATGGTGAGTATATTGGGGGAGTCAATGTATATACATATGTTACAATGTGTATACATTGACTCCCCCAATATACTCACCATAAACACTAGTGATGTTCCAATATGCTATGATACTTTTGTGATGCTGGGTAATGGTGGCAAGCTACAGCTTCTGGTAATTCATGCAATCACTAGGATAAACAACTTAAACCCTACAATGTACTGTGTGGCTAAGCTAGGATGCTTGATAGGTTAAGTGTATATATTAAATGTATTTTTGTGGGAATGGGCTGGGGATCAAACCCAGGGTTTCATGCATACTAGGCAAGTGTTCTATCACTGAACTACATCCTCAGTCCTTAAAAACATTTTGACTTAACAATATTTTCCACTTTCTGATGGGTTTATCATCATAAGTTGAGGAACATCTGTATATGCTTTTCACACACTTGGTTATTATTTCATGAATCCTAATTTTAATTTCAAAAGCAGTACATATAATCCTTAATAATTTAGATGCTTCTCAAAAATATCCTGAAGAAAAAAAAATCCTATGGTTACCTAGGACTTGGAACACAAGTGATTGTCATTTAACTTTATTATGTAAAGTGATCGGCTTTTTATTTTAATGAGTCTCTCTGATGTTTAAAATCACACAGACTACATAAAAATGACAATGCCATCATTAGGTACTTCCAAGAAATTAGGCCTTGGTGAATTCCATACAGAAGTCTGACTGGGTAATGGAAGTTAAAAAGTCATAATACCATTCTGACAGGAAGGTACAGGTAAAAAAAAAAAAAAAAAAAAAAATTTGAAAAGCACCAACAATTCATGAAAATGATGGGCTAATTGAGGAAGCAAAGTGAAATCTTCTCCTCTCTGCAGGAAACCACAGAGTGGAGAAGCCCTTGCTCAGCAGACAATGAGACACAATCAAATGACATTCAGCACGTTATGAATTAAGCATTTGAGGGTGGAATGACTTTCTCTATACCAACAGAGTCTCAGAAAATCCAGAATTTTATTGGTGAGATTCTTGCATTGTTCTTCCAATGCAGCATAGATCTTTTCATGATTGCTTGCTCTATTTCTATGAGGTCCATCATTGGGATTTTGCAGCATAGATCTTCACCCTGATATGATTAAAAGTAACTGAAGCAAGTTTGATATTCAGATATTCAAGTTTAAATTTTAAAATATACACAAAGAAAATGCAGTTACATGTGTAAATAGCTATAATGTTCCATTTCTAAATATGAAAAGCATGTAATTTAGAAACTAATTGAAACTGAATTTGTAAGGATTTGCTACAACTCAGACTTGTTTAATAAAGAATGTATCCATTATCTAGTATGCAATTTTGCTCCTGGTAGAACTGGTTCTGTTAGGGGAGTCATGGAAGATCCAAATTCTTTTCCTAAGTCAAGGCTTTTCGATGGAAGCAGGAACACAAGATAATCTTTCTTAAAGGGCCAAGATTTCTAAATCCTTTTGAGAATTTGGTTATGATTGAAATTCAATGGACAGGAAGTTATAATTCTGGTTGCAAAGATTTTAAGCTGAAAGCAGAAACTGTGTCTTACCTTTAATATGCTGTATGTCTAGAACAATGTCTGGCTGGATAATCGGTGAGTGAATTAATGGGAAGCCATAGGAGAAGAGGGAGATTAAGAAGACCGTTGCAATTGAAAGACTGTATTTAAGAAATTAAAGAAGCAGACCAGATAACTGAATTAACACTCTAGGACTCATCTAGCTATTGAACAAAGAGAGAATTTATTCACAGAGTTTTTCAAATACAAACAAAATAGCACTTTTTTTTTTTTCTTACAAAATGAATAGTGAAATAGCACAGTACAATAATGGAGAAAGAAAACAAGATCTAATGACTGGAAAATGTCTCTCACGACTCTCATCTCTTCAATTGAAGTCTCTCCTACAGCGGACAGGAATTTGTCCCTCAACTTCATAAGAATATCACAGCAGAAGCTACTCAGAGAAATATTGCATATCTTTGAATAATATTGAAATATGAAGGCTTAACTCTAAACGTCTGCACAAACACTGAGAACATGTGGAGTGTCTAAAGAGTTTATGCAGGATATACAAAATACTGATACAGCGGCATATTGGTCCATTTATTAGGTTTAATGTAATTTTTATAAAGGGATAATACTGTTTTCAATGTATATTAAAAAAGAAAACAGAGGAGTAATGTGCTGTGGAACCCCCGGTACAGCCTGCGTGATGATCTGCGTGTGTTGCGTGGGTATGTGTGGATGCGTACCTGCCGGTGTGCACGTGTGCTTTCAGGGGTGGGCATTACCTACAGGGAACATCTGTGGGGAACCCTGCTTCCCACATCATACTGTTTCTACTAGCCCTTTTGATTCTCCCAAGTCCTCACCATTAAAAAAAAAAAAAAAAAAAAAAAGCAACCCAAATTCTTGTTTGCATATATAGATTTGCTTTGCGTGTGTATGCGACATAGGCTGACAATACTCTGTAGAATAGAAAACACCCGATACTCTGCAACATTTTTAGCCTTTGGTCCATTTTCCCCCCTCCATCATTCTCCATTTCTGTCTCCAGTTTCCCACCACCCTCCCTTCCTATATAATGTTCCTTATTCCATCGGGTTTTACTTCATTAGCACTGTATTTAATCAGAACCACTATTCCACCTTTTAGAAGCAGCTGGAAGCTTTGGCCCCTTCAAGCCCCTGAGGCCCGTCTTCTCTTCTGTGTCTCCTGATGGCTCCATGTCAGTATGGGTAGTGCTTCTGTTTCTTGCCCGAGAAGCAAGCCAGCCATGTGCAGAGCATCATGGCGGCAGCCGCGCCTGCTCCCGTGCAGTAGTAGGCCCAGCCAATTTCACACTTCCCTAGGGACAGAGGAGGGAGAAAGAGCAAGAATGGGTGAGGATGGCTTTGAAGGAGGTTTTGTTTCTTCCAATATGTGTGCTCTGAAATGCCTTTTAAGAGCCAGGGGTTCTCACTCAAATGGAATGACAATGTGCTGAAAGCCATCTTGAGAGTGGAGAAAGCCAGACTGGTTGGTTGTGCGAATTTCAGAAGACTCTCGAGGTCTGTGACTCATGCCAGCCCAGAGGACAGAAGCCTCCTCCCTTTCACCAATGCTCATATCCCTGGCTGAAGGAATGGAGGAATAGCAACACCCAAGAAGTTAGAAGAAGTGGATTCTAATTTAACACTGTTAATCCAAACCCACATGCATAATAAGGTATTGGAGAGGAAGAATTCAAGATACAGGGACAATCTTTCTGCAAAAGGGGCACTTTTAGGAAGAGAATCATTTGAAGGGCAATACTAAAATGAATCCTGTATTTACATGAAATTGTCAAATGACCATACTCTATTACCTGAATTATAGAACAAAACTCCCTGACTCTCCTGGAGTCAACACCTTTGCAGTGTCCCTTAAATGAAAACAATGACAAGGGTCAAATGACTCCTGCTTTCTCAGTTGGTTGATTATTAATAATAGTAACACACCCATGATTCTAAAAATAGAAAGATTTATTTTTCATATATGGTCTTTGTTGATTCTTCTGAGGTGAAATGCTGTTGAGAAGCAAACTAGGATTTAGGAAAGTTAGTGTTTAATCCAAAATCCCATGCTTACAGTTGTTAACAAACTGAACCAGGATTCAAACCTGGGTTGCAGATTCCAAGAATAAGAAGTCATTTACCAAAAATTTCTTTTCTGAGTTCATGAAAGTGCTTTCTGCGTTGGCAAACTTTTTTTTAAAAAATAGTATCCAACTTATTCTTTTTGTGTGCAGAGTAATATCCAAGTTATTCTTTTTATGTCCTTTCTGCTCCAATTCAGATTCCTCTTTCCTCCAGCCTTACCATTTTATCAGACAATGTTCCAACAGCAACCATTTTCCTCCCTTTCTTTTGTTCTTGCTTACACATTACCGTAGACCCAAGCACAGATGCAAGAACACTTGGAGTTCAGTAACACTAACTATAGACTGAAAACCATGTCCGCTTTTGCACAAGTCAGTCATTTCTTGCCTTGCTCATTTGTGATAAAAGTAATAACTTCTCCATTGAGAAATACAAAGACTGTTAGATTTAACTTGCAGTTCAACTTCATTTCTGTTGTCGTTTTTATATGAGGGATCTCCCAAAAGCTCATGTGTGAAAAAATTCAGAAATATTCAGAGGTGATATGATTATAAGAGTTGTAATCCTGCCGGGGGTGGTGGCGCACACCTGTAATCTCAGCACTTGGGAGGTTGAGGCAGGAGGATCTCGAGTTCAAAGCCAGCCTCAGCAACATAGCGAGGCCCTGAGTAACTCAGTGAGACACTGTCTCTAAATAAAATACAAAATAGGGCTGGGGATGTGGCTCAGTGGTGAAGTGCCCCTGGGTTCAATCCCCAGTACCAAAAAAAAAAAAAAGAGTTGTAATTCAGTCAGTGGATTAATCCATTTGACAGCTTAATGATTTGAAAGGACTACTATACTGGGTGGTGACTATAGGTAGATAGGGTATAGCCAGCAGCCCTCTCTCTCTGCTTCCTGGACACCATGAATGGAGATGTGCCCCTCCTTCATGCCCTTCCACCATGATGTTCGGCCTCATCTTGGACCTACGGCAATGGAGTTGGCTGACCATGGACCAAACCTCTGAAACTACAAGCCAAACTAAACTTTTCCTCCTTTACGTTGTTCTTGTTAGATATTTTGGTAACAGTGGTGCAAAGCTAATTAACATAGTATCTTCACTGGAAGTTTACAGGAAGGGTAGTCATTATGTGCCCCATGTGTAGAAAAGGCAAGGCGAGACAAAGTTAAGTGAGTTATTGGCTTATGGTCAGCATGAAAAGCAGCACAATTAGATCAAGAGCCTCCTCATCTTTAAAGTACCCAAGGACATTACCATGCCCACAGACAGCAAGTTGTCTATTCAGTCTAGCTGAAGACTGATTTGTGCCTTCTATATTCAATAATAGCAACAGAAAATTATAGACATATTTTTATTACTATTTACACAGAATTATTATGAGAGATTTATGTAAAGTGAACTATTTACAATAGCAAAAATATGGAATCAACCTAGATGTCCATTAGCAGATGAATGGATAAAGAAAATGTGACACATATACACACATGCAATGGAATATTATTCAGTCATAAAAAGAATGAAATTCTGTCATTTGCAGGATCATGGATGGAAGTGGAAGTCATTATGTGAAGTGAAATAGGCCAGGCATAGAAAGACAAATACCACATGTTCTTATTCATTTGTAAAGACTAATAAGTCAGACTCACTGAGAAAGGAAATGGAATAGTGATCACTAGAGATGGGGAAGGTCAGGGGGCAGGGGAACATGAAAAGAAATTATGTTAGAGATAACAAAACACACAGAGGAGGAATTAATTCAGGTTTTTTCTATAGCACACTAGGGTAATAATTGATTAAAACAATCTATGGCATATTTCAAAATGACTAGAAGAGTATGAAATTTCCAGTCCATAAAAAGATTAATGTTCAAAAAGATAGAAATATTTATGATCCTATTGTCACATACCGTATACATGCATTGAATTGACAATAATATACCCTATAAATATGTACAAACACTGTCTCAATAAAATTTTGTAAAAATATAGTGATGTATTTAATCCTTGTGAGAACACAGTGCAGAAGGTATATGAATGTCATCCCCATCTTTCAGACAGGAAATCTAAGGCCAAGAAAAGTTTGATAGCCTATATCCCTTTCCCCAGGCCACCATGTCTGCTGCCATTGCCAACCTACCCTCTGCTTCTATTTACATCATCACCAGCAGCAAAGCAGGCAGCTATCTTTTAAAAAATAAATCAGGGCTGGAGATATAGTTCAGTTGGTAGAGTGCTTGCCTTGCATGCACAAGGCCCTGAGTTCAACTCCTAGCACCACCAAAAAATAAAATAAAATAAAAATAAAAATAAATCAGATCAAGTCACTTTTTGACTTAAAACTCTCAAATGAGGGACTAGAGTTGTAGCTCAGAGTGCTTGTGTAGCACATGTGAGGCACTGAGTTTGATTCTCAGTACCACATAAAAAAATAAAGGAATTGTGTCCATACACTACTAAAACATACATATATGTATTACATATACATATGTATATGAATTCTCCAAAATCCATCTCTTCCTGTGGCCTATGGGGGTTCTGGAGTGAACTGGTATTTGCTGCTCTCTCTGGCCTCATGGCCACCCTCCCCCTGTGTCTCTCCAGCCACACTGGCCACCTTCTCTGTAGCACATCCAGCTAGTTCCTGATATGACAGCTCCACACTCATTGTTCCTTCTACCCAGGAAATTTTGCAACCAGACTGGTGGAGAACTAACTGCATCCTCCAATGGCACCTCCAAAAAGATGCCTCCCAGCCGCGGCAGCCTCTGTGGTTGCTCCCTTGCCTCTGCTCACTGTGTTGCCTCCACAGGACTTTCCATGGATTATAAATTCTGTGTATGTGCACTTAATTTTAGTCTCCATCTCTAGAATGAAAACTTCAATACAGAGAGACTTCCTATATTTTATTCCCAGCCCTACCACTACCACTGTGCCTGGCCCACAGTGAGTACTCAATAAATGACTGAGGAATGAAAAGCAAGGGAAAATAAAAACAAAGAAAGGAAGCCAAGCAGGCAGGCAACCAGCTCCTGAAACACAGTAAATCTGGGATTTTATTTTAAGAATAACTCTAATCCTATTTTGGAAATAAATTTTTGGAACGAAGTTCCCAAAAGCAACTATGCATTTCCAGCCTCCTACAGAATATGTTAAATTTAACAGGGAGCTCAATTCTGAAGGCTCACATCTCCACCTTGGACAGGTCTCATAGGTACATTGACCTCTATTAATTCTGATAGACAGCATAAGCATTTTTCAAGGATAACTGAGTCCCCCTTCACAGACCATGTTTGCTAATGTGGCTGAGTCTTGGGAACCATCTCCATTTTGAATTATTCTTTACCTTGATTAAATAAATCTAGAAGGGAAAATTAAAAGGCAGCTAAGAGATGGCCAGTGGTTTAGATCCTTCCAAAGAGTCAGCAGAATGTGTGGTCTATCTATTCCACACAGAGCTCCTGACATGGAATACAAGTCATTGCTCATTATTAACAAGGTATTGACCTACAAGCAGTTCCATGACCTGACACAAAAAGCAGAGTATGTAATTCTTTATTAATTATAGGACACTTTCTTGAGAAAGAGTAGCCAGCAAGGATAATTATTTGAGAATAGTATACGTGACAGCAGCTCCACTTATTAAAGATGAGAAAAGGAGCTACTAAAGCATTGATCATCAGAGGGCCAAGGTGAGAGGGGATAATATTTTTTTCTTACAGTTAAGTCAATAAAATATAAGAAATTTGAACTTCAGAGACTTGTGTCTGGAGGGGAAACACGGCAGATGGTGTAGACGTTCCCCCAGTTCCTCTGGATCCCTCTGATGGTTCTGGGCTCTTATTCCACAATTTCTGCTTCTGCTTTGTTCCTAACAGCTCTTACTTGAAACCATCCTCAGAGGACTCCTGAGAAAATGGAATCAACTTGCCTCGACTCTCCAAGAGCTGAGGTGGTCCCTAGCATGACCTGTAGCCATGGTCAGGACTTAGACTGGGGCACAAGCGTGAAGACACAGTGACTCCTTGCCTCCAGACGGGGCAGACTGTGCAGTGTAAGGAACGTTCCAGAGCACCTGTGAGCGTAGGCTGGGACTTCCCTCAGATTGCACCTGTGCCTGGTGTTCAGTCTTTCATCACCTTGCTTTGAAATTTGGCTCATTTTCCTAAATCACTTGAATACAAATCTTCACCTCGGCATTCATTACGGGGGAACTAGATCTAAGACAGCAGCAGTGAACAAAGCTTTCTTGTTTTTCTTTACCAGACGGCCTTGAAGTTTCTTCAGTTGTCCAAGGCTTAAGTACCCCACCTACCTACCCACCCAACCCAGTCAGCCCCTGGGGGACCCCAAGCCAGAGCCAAGCTTTCAGCCCTAGCCACCTCTCACTCTTCCCTGCACTGCCATCTTCAAGGGCAAGTCCAACTCCTGTCCAGACCAGAGTGTAATTATGGTTTCTAATCGTTATGATGTTTCTGGATCCATTCTAGTTTATGTCACAAAACACATGGTCAGCTCATCAGACCAACGGTCTATTGGATGAAAGCTGGAAGGAAACTAAATATAGGTTCTTAAAATGTTTGACAATATAAGAAAACACAGTCCCTGAGTACACATCTATGCAAGTTCATATGTTATGATTTTACCCATTTCATGGTTAAAATCCAGTGGTTGATTAAGGACTAAATGAGCAATTCATGTTTGGGTGTGATTTAAAATAAAAAATATTATGCAGGGCACAATGGCGTATGCCTGTAATCCCAGCAGCTCTGGAGGCTGAGACAGGAGGATCACGAGTTCAAAACCAGCCTCAGAAACAGCAAGGTGCTAAGCAATTCAGTTAGACTCTGTCTCTAAATAAGATACAAAAATAGGGCTGGTGATGTTGGGTGCCCCTGAGTTCAATCCTCAGTACAAAAAATAAAATAAAAGTAAAAAATAAAAATATTCCCTTTTTTCAAGATAGGAAGATAATTAGGCAATTTGTGAAAAAATAAATAAAATCAAAGGTGACTGATTCGTTCTAATATTTTGGTTTAAATAGAAATAGAGCCACCTCATCAAATTAGCCTCAAAAATACATACGAAATACATGTGCACTCCCACATATGTATCTTTAGAAAAGCAAGAAAGAATCAAGATCAGTCCAGTAAGACCAAGATGTATCAATAGGATTCAGGCAAATCCGAAGAAACATTAAGTCTACAAAGCCCTGGTACTTTATTCCCTCCCCTCCTTCTGTCCCACCCACTTTTCTTTTCTCCCTTTTTCCTCTCATCCATTGAACAAATATGTATCAAGTGCCTAGGCCAACTAGCAATCACTGGGTCCTGTAACTGGGGTCACTTGATGCTTTGATTATATCCTCTGTCACCTTACAAAGGTGACATGGTTTCTTCTTCTTCCCAATCTTTTTCCTGATTTTCTTTTCCTTAAACTTCTCTTCCCTGATTTTTTTCCTAACCTTCTCCTCCCTGATCTTCAAGTCCCTGATCTTCTCCTTCCTCATCTCTTCTCCCTAATCTTATTCTCTCCGAATCACCTCTGCAAAAGCTCCCTGTTCCTGCTGAGGGGCAGAATCACAGCTGTTGGGACAGGAGTTCCCTGTGTTTCTCCTCTGCTAGCAAAGCAATAAACCTTCTTTTTCCTTTTTCTCAAAACTGTGTCCTGATTACTGGATTGGCACTGGGGACAAGGACCAGGCTTTCAGCACCAGTTCAAGGAAGTTAGTGGGGAATAAGATGAATATAATCCCTGCTCTCCATCTTATTATCTAGTCAAGGATAGAAATACTAAACAATATTCTGATAATTATATAGTAATTATGATAGGCTCTGGAAAGAAGAAAAATCCAAGATGCTAAGGCAACACATCTCAAGAAATCTATAGAGTGAGGAATCTAAGTCAGTGAGGAAATGCCTTAAATTGGAGCGAAATTTACACTGAGTCTTGGCAGATGAGCAGAGCAAGCCAAGCATGAACGTGGGAGGCCAGGAAAGAGTGTGTTTGGATTAAGGGAAAAGGAAACATCCTGGAGAAATGCAGATAGATTCAGGTTTTGTTACAGTACTGCTCAAGCAAGAGATGGACACCATTTGGGATGTAAAGCAAAAGATGAGGTCGAGTATGACTGTTACTGGAGTCCTGGTCCAGAGGCCTGAATCTGGGGGTGGGGGCAACAAATCCACTCCAGCTACTCACTTGAAAAACCAAATGGAAAAAATAAAGGTGAAAGTGGGAAAAGAACTCTAGTCATATGGTGATGCAGGAAAGGAACTTTAATCATATAGCTATAATGGCTTCCCAAAGGGGATCAGTGCTTCCAGTCCTGTAGGAGGGCTACCGACATGAGGTCCCAGATTATATGGACGAAGGGGACCAGATGCATGCATAGTCAAGCAGTCTTTGTCAGACTGTGTTCTGATTCATTATTATCTCAGGACTGGTCAGGCAAGGCCTGGTCAAGTTGCTCTTGCCTGTGGGATCATTTCCATTCATCTCAAGATCTTTAAGGAATCCCAGGTAGTTGACTTGAAGTGAAGGACACAGATGAAAAATGGAGGCAGAGATGCCAAGGTTTTTACATCTGCAGGCCCAAGTAAGATTGTCAGTGTTTTTAGCAAAATCAGACTTTTAGGTCCTTGTTCCATGATCACTTCCTGAGTTTGAAAGCTTGAATTCTGAAAATTTCCTCTTCATAAGTTTCATTCATATTGCTGGATAGAAATATGAGATACTCCACAATCACAAATAAATCTTAACCACCTATTATCTGTTTTGCAAAGTTATAGGAACTGGAGACACCACAGTGAATAATACTGACAGGGTCCTTGGTCTCAAGAAGCTTACTTTTGCTGGGTGTGGTGGTGTACACCTGTATCCCAGTGCCTTGGGAGGCTGAGACAGGAGGATCTCGAGTTCAAAGTCAGCCTCAGTAACTTAGTGGGGTGCAATTCAGTGAGAACCTGTCTCTAAATAAAAATACAAAAAAGGGCTGGGGATGTGGCTCAGTGGTTGAGTGCCCCTGAGTTCAATCCCCAGTACAAAAAAAAAAAAAAAGAAGCTTACTTTCTAGTATCACATTAGCTACATTATTTAAATACATCCCATGTTTATTATACACAAGTTTTATACAAATTCAGTTCAATGAAAAAACCCAGATATAAAATATATTTTTTTCATGCAACTATAAAGTGAAACATCTAAAAGTCTCTGAGGGACTGGATTTATGAGTCACAGACTTGATACTGTATCTTCAACTTCAGCAAAGGAAAGGGAAAGTAGATTTTTCTTTCTAAGCATGATTTCATTGTTAGAAACCATGTGCTCAATGATAAAAAAAATTAGTACCATGTTTTGCGGTCATGTATGAAAAAAGACTTTCTGAATACTTTTAGGCCATTAGAAAATAGGAGATGTTTACATTACTATGTTTGAAGTAGCATAGTAGCCCATGAATTTTAATAGAACTAACTGGAACCAGGAAACTTGGTTTGTGTGGCGGGATGGGGGGCGGAGGAAGGCCCTCTCAGGGCCTCTCTCCTTCCCTGTCATGGCAATAAATGTTTGTGATTATAATGCAAACAGAAAGCATTTTACCAGAGGGCAAGTTTTGTCTGTGATCCTTTCAGGAAATTAGAGAGGCAAATCTATTTAAACTTTCCCTTTTGCTCTCTGCAATGCTCCATCAAACAGGACTCCAAGCCTGCTTGGTTGGCAAATTGCTGCTTTCAACAATGGGGAATACTATTCTTGACAGATAAAATAGAGGTTAATGGGACAGAAAGCAGCATACCACAGCCACATGCCAAGTCCACAGACAAAGGCTCCGTGGCAGCATTCCAGGGCGGCTCCAAGTGGGGACAGCAGTCAGGAGAGGTGTGGCTGATTTTTTTTTTTTTTTTTTGGGTAGCTTAAATTAGTTTTTAGTGCATCTTTTGGAAGTAATAGAGAAAGAGGCGCTACAAAGAACTCCGTTGCCCTGCTTCAAATAACAATGGAATTCCATTGATCTTTTCATCTTTTAAGGACATTGCAGTTTAACCTCTGGCCTTTCATTAATTTTTGTGGTTAGTGTTCTGGTGTCTGTGATGTGGAACTGCGTGTGCCTGTTTCACTCTGCGTTCTGGGGCTCAGCGCAATGCTGGACCCATGAAGACGACTTACACACATTCAAGTCCTGAACGGACCTCGGACGCTTGACGTGTGCTAACAGTCGAAATCCAACATTGATAATTATACAATAGCTGTCATGCAAACACTGAGGGAGGGGCTAAGTAGTTAAGAAGTGGCACCTCACCTCCATTGATCATTTTTGTCTATGATCGTTTTAGGGTATTAGAGAGGCATATCTGTTTGTATTTCCTCAATCTGATTCCCACCTTGAAGAGGAAATTGAGTTACATGGAAGAAACTCTTTATTTGCCTTAAGTAAATGGTGAACTTGAGCTTAAACTTGGGTCAAACTGATTCTAGAATTTTTTCCCTGTTCTCAGATAATGTGTAAGGACAGACTAAATTAAATGTATTTTCCTTACTTGCTAGATATCTAGTGCTTGATCTTTGCTAGAACTCATATGCCAAGGAAAAAAGTTTCTCTCACCCCTTTAGCTTGGTGAGTCTTAAAAGACTCTACATCCCCATGTCCTCCTTGGAAGGTTCTAGTTATCAAAGGACTATATCTCACAGAATTGCCCCCCCCCACCCCAGTTCCTAGCGATGGAACCAAACTTGGTACTCTAGAGAATGTAGGGAGGTGATGTCTAAAACAAACTTGCTTGAGGGATTCTGATAACCCATGTTCCCTGCATGAGAACCTAGTTCACCATGGGCCTCCAGACTCAGTGTGTCTGGCCTGACTGACTCTGTCTGAGCCCTTTTCATCATGATGCCTAAGGGCTTCAGGTCTTAGGCATTCTGCAGTTCCCCTCTATGGCTGCTTGGAGATGATGGAACATCTGGGGACTGGAGTCTTGAGGGAGGTCCTTAGTTCACTGGGGACATGCCCCAAAAGGAGATCATGGGATCCCAGTCTCTTTCCCTTTCTCTGTGCTCTGGTTCAAGTTATGATTACTTGCTGCTACATGTGTCCTGCTAAGATGTTCTGCACTATCAGAAGTCAAACTAATGGGCCAACTGATCTTAGACTGTGAACTTTCAAAGTTGTGAGCTAAATGAACCTTTTTTTGTTTATAAAGTTAGTTGCTTTGGGTATTTGGTTATAGTAATGCAAAGTTGACTGATACACCATTTATCACAGAACCTTCATCTTTGCTGTATCTTATTGTTTCTATGTTTGAACTTGCCCTCCATGGGTTCCTAGCTTACTTCTTTTCCTTATAAGGACACTGTTGAGCTCCCAGTATGCCTTGTAGCCACAAGTGCCTGAGTCAGGACACACTAAGCTGACAGATTTCATTTATATCATAATATTTTCTATCTGTGATATTCTAAAATTGTTAATGCCTCAATGTATAAATGTAAAGCCTAGGTAGAGAAATAGGCATATTAGATTTTGTTCTTGTTGCTTTATAAATAACAAAGACAGGAAGGTAAAAGGATCAATGTAAAGAGAAAATATCTGTAGTCTTGATCACTCCACCACAGACAAAATTTGATAGGTCTTTCTACTCTTCAATAAATTCCTTCATGCCTCTTCATATTCAGACCTTCTTTACATATGCGTTAAAATACAGAATAAAAAGAATATGTCATGGGACCAATTCCACTTGCTCTTTTGTGAAGTTACTGAACAAAAGTGTCACTAGCAAAAAGAAAAAGTATTGAACCTTTGACCTAAAACATACAAAGTCTTTAATTCAAACTTTTAATGGAACAAGTAGCAAACACCATACTTCAGGTGTCTGTAAAGAGAACTCACACACTTGGTTGGTGGGCAGAAAATGCAGAAGTAAAAAGGCTGAGAAGAATGTGCAGTTTGGCTCTTCTTCAAACCTTTGCTTGTTCTCATGTCTGCTAGAAGTGCGAATTCAAGTTGATGATCAGGGTTGAACTGCACGTGACTCCAAGGGCCCCATGTGTGTCGTAGTTTTTGCATTCCCTAGAGATGGGCCCCAGGGGGTGCTGTCCTCAAGCAAATAATGGGAATGGGACCCCCACCATCACCACTACCCCCACCATCATAGTATGTCCTTAAAGAATAGGTGGTAAGGAGATATGGGTAATGGTAGAATCTCCCCACCCCCATCCAAGCACTGAGTCTGTTTACAGAATGTTCCAGAAAGTGGCCATCTTGATGCCTCTGGAGTCACCACAGTGAGGGGCGCAGCTTCTCCTCAACAAAGGCTCTTCACTCCAATATATAAGACTTACTAAACCTTCCTACCTGTCCTGCCCATTTCTTCCCAGGTTTAAGGGACTAAGTAGTAGAGACAGGTCACTCATGTGCATCTTTCATTTGCTACATCCAGGGTTCAGCTGGTCTGGCCCAGTGCAGTAGGATCTGGACTCTCTTTGAAGTAGAATGATCTTTACCCCAAAACACATAGTGTATATCAGTATATGTTGTGCTAGCAGGACATTTTAAAAAAGACACTCCTATCACCTGCCTTTGCTGTGTGCCCTACTTTTTCCACGGAGTTAACGGGATGTTGGAAGTCAGACGGTTTGGTGCAGACACGTCTATTGGTGAGGACCCACACACCAGCCTACAGCATTGCTCAGTATTCTCCACATCCCTTAAAGAGAGCAGGAATATTTAGTCTTTGGAAAAGATATGTATCTACAAACAGCTCATAGCAGCACTATCTCTAAGGAGATATATCAGGGGGTAAAGTTTAATGGAAAAATACTTATCAACCTTGTAATTATCCAATGCAGTTTAATTCATTCTGTCACCAGAATGGAAAGAATAGGAAGGGCCTGTACAGTACAGAGGGGAACATTAGGGGGAATGACCATCTGTTCAAACACTACATTTAAAATATGAGTTTATATTAGATCGATCTCAGCCTATAAAGGAAAGGAGAAAAAAAAACCCCTTTCTGAATAACAAATTAATTCTATTGTATGCATGGTATAAGTTCTCCTTTGGGTTCCCACAGAAATTTTGCTGAATAGCCATGATTTTAATTTGCTTGTTTTTGTCTCTTGCTCCCAAAGAAATGTTTTAGCTCCATCCTTGGTACGAGGGGCTGAGGAAAAAAGAAAAGGATAGGAAAAAAAAACCACAAAGTTTTAGTCAGTTAATAGTACAACTTATTGTCCCCCAAGGGGCATCATTAAGACAGGAATTTACCAGAAAGTACCAATCCAAGATCACATACTTGCACAGATGTTTAAGCTCAGGAAAAGGGCAGAAGACACAGAACAGGAGCTGAAATTGTGGGGTTCAATAGCACTGAGCCCAACTTATTCACTAGGGAAGAGAAGACATTGCCATTCATCAGCAGCATGGTTATTACTACTATTAAAATCTTTCCCAAATCTTAATTTCTAACAGTAGTGTACAGGTTTGGAAAGCAAAATTTTATTTTTTAAATTCTGAACATCAGGAAATTTAATTTAATTTAATTTTATTTTATTTTAGTTAGTGGTGCTGGGGATTGAAAACAAGGCCTTTTTGCATGCTAGGTAAGCACTCTGCCACTGAGCTACAATCCCAGCCCTGAAGATTTTATTTTTTATTTTTATTTATTTATTTATTTATTTATTTGTTTATTTTGGTACTGGGGATTGAACCCAGAGGCACTCCACCACTGAGCCACATCCCCAGCCCTATTTTGTATTTTATTTAGAGACAGGGTCTCACTGAGTTGCTTAGGGCCTCACTAAGTTGCTGAGGCTGGCTTTGAACTCGCGATCCTCCTGCCTCAGCCTCCCAAGTGCTGGGATTACAGGTGTGCCCCACCACGCCCAGCAGCCCTGAAGATTTTAAAGAGTGTTTTGTGCTATTATATTCTGCAAATGGAAAACCATAAAACACAAAGGAAATTCACAAGAAGAAAATGGAAAATAAATCCCATTTCTTTTATTAATAATTCTGTACTTAAAATACATCAATATAAAGTCTACATACTGGATAATAGTAGAATGTTAATGTTAATTTCCTAATTTTGGTAATTGTATGGCCAGGTCAGAGAATGGCATCTTTAAAGGATTTATCTAAGTAATTTCCAAGAATGAGCAGGAGGGAGGCAGAGAGTAATAAGCAAATGTGAGGAAATTTACCTTTAAGGGAAACTGGGAGGAGGGTTGACAAGAATTCTTTACCCTATCTTTGCCACTTTCCTATATATCTGACATTATTTCAAGATAAAAATTTAAAAAGTTTCAATATGTAAATATATATTTGTCTATATTCACATGTATCTACAACATCAGTGAAGGACTTTTACACTTGTAAGTGTAAGAAACAAGAAATCAATAAATATGTGGGTAATATGGCAGGCAAAATGAGAAACTGGGATAATGAGACTCTCTTTCTGTGTGTGTGTGTGTGTGTGTGTGTGTGTGTGTGTGCGCGTCTCTCCTTCTTGACTGCCATGAGGAGAGCAGTGTTGCTCCACTACACCCTCCCCACCATGATATTTTGCCTCACTACAAGCCACAGCAATGGGACCAAGTGACTGTGAACTGAAACTTCTTAAACCAGGAGCCAAGATAAACCTTTTCTTCTTTTAAGTTGTTTTTCTCAGGCATTTTGACACAGTGATGGAAAGTTGGCTAACCAACTTCTAATGTCCCATTTGCAAGTGTGACTTAATAAAGCACAGCACACAGTTAGGATGCTGGGGTGGTTCCTGCCCTCTGGCTGCATCCCAACTATGACAAAACCTCATCCCATTCCTGCCAACCACAGTCAACCACAGTCAACCAAGCAAACAGCCTACAAATTAAATCACTTAAGTAAAGATGACCACCTAGCATTAATCATGCAATCTAACAAATGATACGTTAGGGGGATATGTGTGCAGGACCCCTGTGCCCAGGGGGGAGGGACCAGAGCACCCATCTATCAGAGCACCACACAGGACCAGGGCAGCATGCAAGGGCATTGAGGACCCACTCTCCTCAACAAAAATGCCTCTGGGCCTGGCCAGATGAAGTGGTTGTATATTCCATATGGGAAACAATTATATCCCACAGAAGGAAAGGACTTTCCAGCTGCTACATTTGAAGGATTTTATACAAGCAGAGTGTGTGCTCCGACAGAGAAAGACTACAGGATTTTTATGTGCAATCAAAGTCCTTCCAGGCAACTCCAGCTGTGAATGCTTCAGGCAAGACAGGAAGGCAGGAGGGATGGGGAGTTGGGGATTACTGTGAAGGGATTAGACCTGAACAGGACACAGCCTCTTTTAAATTCAAGCCTTGTGGAGAACCAGCTCATCACACCTCTATTTCCATGTCCTTTTGACTTCACCCTTCTCTCACTTCTCCTGCCACTGAGCACATCACAGAGTCACAGATTTTAGACCCAAAGGGACCTTGGAGAAAGTTCACATAGGTCAAGGGGTTGGCAATCTTATTCTAAAAAGGGCCAGACAGTACCTATTTTAATTCAAAGGCAACCACAGACACAAAATAAATGAATGCTCATATCTGTGTTCTCATATATATTTTTTATTTACAGAAACATGCAGACCAGATTTGGTCTCTGGTTTGCCAACCCTGGATGCAGGTGACCTCCTGTATTTCACTCAAGAGGACACTATTGTCCAGAACACTGAAATGGCTTTCTAAGATCTCTTGAAAGTGTTCTGTTCAGTGACTATTTTCCTTTGCTTACAATTTCTAATTTCCTGGTTGCCAAAGTAAAGCAGGATGGTGCTGCTGAGTTATTTATTCTTAATAAAAAATCTAACCCTATTTGGGTAATCAGTATATACAGCACATAACTACCTGCCTGCATTTTTAAAGGTGATTTCACATACCCAGAGCAAAGTATAAAGTTATGGGGGAAAAATAAGCCAACAACCTTTTTTCTTTTGCCAACAAACCTGGACATTTGGAGAAACAGCTGATGCTCAGTAGCTGCTGTTTACGCATCACAGATTCTACCTACTCCAGATCAAAAATATTCACACAGTCCCAAACTGTGCTCTACAATACAGTGCAACAAATATATACATGGCCTTTACGTGGTATTAGGTACCAAATGTCATCTACAGATCATTTGACATATACAGGAAGATGTGCATAGGTTCTATGCAAGTCCTATGCTGTTGTATAGAAGAAATCTGAGCATCTTCTGAGTTGGCATCCATGAAGGATCCTGGAAGCAATCCCCATGGATGCTGAGGGATGACTGTGTGTACTTCACATCAATATAAGTACACCACGAGTGGAAAAGAGGTCTAGATAAAACAAAAGGAGCAGAGGTTATACAGACAGGGAAGACAGAAGAGATGGGGAAAGCAGAGCTCTAGAATTGGACATCTGTGTGATGTCACCAGGCATGAGGACCACACGCAGACAGACACTTCTTCACTTCCTCTCATACCTAGGCTCCTGGCGGGGGGGGGGGGGTTCCCCTTTCATCCCACACCAACCCTCATTGCTTTTCCTCTGTATAAGACGCATTCAGCATCCTTCCTCTTAAACTCTACATTGAATCAAGGCTCTGCATTGCCCCCTCCTGAGATTCCAACAAGAATCACATAGCCACGAAGAGAATGGTAAGGATGCTCTGCACACGTGGCATCCTCTCCATGCGAAGAGATGCCAAAGAGGCATATGTACCTCTCATACCTAGGCTCCTGGCGGGGGAGGGGGGTTCCCCTTTCATCCCACACCAACCCTCATTGCATCATCTTACCCCCCACCCCCCCATTACATCATCCACTTATTAGAAAAAACATTCAGTCTTTGGTTTTCTGGGATTGGCTTATTTCACTTAGCATGATATTCTCCAATTCATCCATTTACCAGCAAATGCCATAATTTTATTCTGCTTTATGGTTGAGTAGTATTCCATTGTGTATATATACCACAGTTTCTTTATTCATTTGTCAACTGAAGGGCATCTAGGTTGGTTCTACAATCTAGCTATTGTGAATTGAGCAGCCATAAACATTGACGTGGCTGCGTCACTGTAGTGCGCTGATTTTAAGCCCTTTGAGTATAAACCAAAGAGTGGGATAGATGGAGACAGACATTATTACCCTATGCACATGTATGATTACACATATGGTGTGAATCATTGTGTACAACCATAGAAATGAAAAGTTGTACCCTATTTGTATATAAGGAATCAAAATGCAGTCTGTAAAAGTAAAAAAATTAAAAATTAATTTAAAAAAAATTTTTTTGAAAAGTATCCCAGCTCTTCCAGAAATACCATTAAATTTCAGTCAAAGTGTTAAAGGAGGAAGATAAGTGGAACGGCTTCTGAATTCTTTTACTCTCACCAATCAAAATGGGCCTCTGTTCTGTGACCCACCGGATACAGTTCTTAGTACACACATTTACACCATTTACACATAAAAAGCAGTTCACCCTTTGTCTGGTCCTGCCAGCTGAGTCTCTGCAAGCACAGTTGCTATTAATCCTTGACCCTTAGCACTGAAGCCATCCTAAAAGTTTCACTGGAGATAATCCACTGTTAGGATGACATTGGCTCTATGTACGGAAGGTACAGTGGTGGCCTTTGTGTTCATACTGTGAACTGACACAGAATCCGCTCTCTGCGTGGGGGTTGCTAAGATAACCAGCAGGGCTTCACTCAGTGTAGGGAGATAAAGATTATTCTTTAGTTTCCTTCTGTAGCTGCTATTTATAAAGGCTAGGACTACCTGAAACTCAGGTCTTTGATTCACGGATGTCCCAAAAACAAGTGTGAAAAGACCTGGTGTTCTCTAAACTACCGTTCCTCAGTATGGCCCATGGCTGTGGTCAGTTTTCCAACAAATCTGTGGGAAGAGGTGCTGCATTCCATCCGGATGACATTTCATCTGCCCTCCCTGTCAGCACCCATCACACCTCCCTCCGCTGCCAAGCAGCCTCTGTGTATTCTCCCTAGGCGTCCAGGTCAACAGAACTGCCCTGCAGCAAGCAAGGCTTTGATGTTGGTCAGCGACCCTCAGTTAGGAGGTTTTCCTGGAAGATCCCTGCAGGCTGGCAAGGCAGCTCTTGGAAACAGAACTAAATCCAATTTGGTCAAGCCCAGCTTTGCATCCCTTTTTGGTAAATCCCAATACCCACTGGAAAAAAATGTGAGAGATCATGAGAGATGATCTCTCTTCTTTCACAAGTTATAATGAAAGCAGGTCTCAGACCAGACCTGGCTACACATGCAGACATTTATTTAACAAACAGCCGTCAAAGAACAAGCACAAAATAGCTCATCTCTCTGTTCTGGGAGCTAGACAGATCCTAACTTTCTATCTTGCTAGGTATTTGGATTACCAACTTCTATGAAAACCACTATAAACAAATGGGGAAGCTTCCAGGGCAGGATTTTGTTCCCACTGACAACAATCAGAAATGCTCCCAACTGAAGATTAAAAACAAAACCCTTTAGGGCTGATGGGGCCATAGTTGTCATTTCTCAGAGCACACAACTTGAATGGATCATTACAGCTGTATAGATTGTCAAAATATGAAAATATATACCTCCGTATTGATAGGTAAACAGCCATGGACCCAACTTCCTCAAATATCCTACAGTGTCTTTCTTCCCTTGGGGACAGTAGAAAACCCTAGCCTCAGGTCCCAGATAACAAAGAGCTAATGGCTGGCCCAGGAGGTGCATCCTTGTAGCCTGATTTAGCACAGTGGCTAGTATTTGTTTTAGTTCTGATTGCTTGGCATCTAGGACATGTTGGTTGTTAGTAGTATTATTCAAGTAATATCTTGAATATTACTCAGATCTAGAGTAATGACTGTGTGCCTGGATGGATGCTTCCATTTTTTCATGCAAGGATAAGATGTATCTCAAGCTATTTTAGCCAATCTACAGTCCTAAATATTTTAATTTCACCAATTAGAGTCCATTTTTAAACATTCATCATGTTAATTAATAAGACACTAATTGTATGAGTACAAATCCATTTTTGACAACTGTTACAGGAATTAGTAATGCTTCTGGTGTTGGTCAAGATATGAATAACAGCAGTATTTGAGCTAGCAGCATTGAGTATCTACTCTGGAGTGCATACTTGAGCTGTGGCTTTGACTAAATAACACACATACATCATTATGCTCAAGTATTTTAAATGAATTATAGTCATACTAACAGTGCTGTTTAGATCTGCAAAAGGTCTGAGGTTTTACTCTATTTGTGAGCCAAAGAGTAAGACTGCCAAAATTTCAGACTGCTGGAAGAGATAGGAGACTTCTGGATCAGAGACAGCAGACTATATTACTCACAGCACTGTGGGCAACATGAGCTTAATGCTTGTATCCATTACCCTTGCCTCCCACATTTCACAGGAGCTAAAGCAAAGCTGCCCAAGTAGAAAAAGCAAACAGTGGGTTTGAGTCACAGTTGAAGAATCCCAAGCTTATGGAATCTGAATCCTTTCTAATGGGCTGTAAGAAAATTTGTCCAATTTTTACCCCAGGAGACAATATATATTACACTGAAAAATAAAACAAATGTGGCCCCTATTTTGTCTTCCAAGACTTTACTACACAAATATCTTTGAAAGGATAGTCCAGAACAAAGTGCCTCTGATCACAAGATATTGCACAGATGTTATTTCAAATTAAAACTGTGTATAGGAGTATGTATTTCCATGATGTTTATTGTAATAGGGACACTTTCCCCTATAACATTCCTCTGACAAATATTTTCATAGATAATGAAATCAAGTCAAAGGAGTTCCATGGCTTTCCAGTTCTTGGGGAGATTTGAGGCTTTTCAGGAGGTTTAGACCTAACCTAAACTTTCCAGTGTCAGACTTCCCAATGTTGTTTGCCAGAGGTTCTGTCTTCAGATATCAAAAACCAATTAGAATAATGAAAAGCTATGAATACTCTCTCAAAGAAAATCACGTGTACCTACCACATAAAAATTACAAACAGTTTCAGTAGGTCCACAAATTCTCTGAAGCCTGTTGATGAACTCTGGGCCCTTTGAATGGTCTGGGAACCTCAAGTTAAAATAAATCCATGAATCAAGGTCACCATAACATTAAATTCATTTACCAGTGTCATCAAAGCATCCTGCTGCTAACTGTAAGTAGAACACTTAGCTAGTTATGCAAATGGCATATTCAGCTGTCCAAAGTATGACCCCAAATCAGGAAGTTAAAAAGCACTGGCCAGAGCAAACAAAAGTCAGTGCTTCAATGGTATAAAGCTCACAGAAACAGAAAACTGAACAGTGCTTCTTCAATGTGTGACTGCAAAATGATTTATGATGACTAGAAAGGACACAAATTAGAAGTGAGGGAGCAAGGAATGAAAGACATAATAACAGCAATAGATAATAGGTGACCGTGTGACATAAAGCTGTTTTAAAACAAAACAAAACCAGAAAGAACTAGAAAGTTTTTCAGTAAAAAGGCAACAGCAGTTGATATGTGTCCACAACTCCTAGGAAGGACTCCATAAAACAGTGTAATTGCTACTGATTAAAAAAAGAGAGGGTTTTTGCTTTGTTTACTTTTTATATATTCTGGTTGAAATGATGGGGACATATATACTTCATCCTTAAACTATTTCAATGGTCAGCTTTTGCACTGCTGTGACCAACAGACATGGAAAGAAAGGGGGAAAGTTTATTTTGGCTCATGGCTTCAGAGATTCAGTCCACGGTTGGCTAACTCCATAGCTCTGGGCCCAAGGTGAGGAAGAGCATCATGGTGGAAGAGTGTGGAAGAAGAAAGCAGCTCAGGAAATGGAAACCAGGAAGCAGAGAGAGCTCTGCTCACCAAGGACAAAATATAAGCTCCAAAGGCATACCCCCAGTGACCTACTTCCTCCAGCCACACCCTACCTGCCTATAGTTACCACAGAGTTACCCATATCGTGGATTCTTCTGATGATTAAGTTAAAGCTCTAATAATCTAACCATTTCCCCTCTGAGCATTCTTGCATTGCCTCACCCTTATGGAAAAGGGGACAACTCATATCTGAACCATAATGACATAATTAATATAAAGATTGTGTTGGTATTCAAGGCAGAATGGAGGACGAGCACTTGTATTTCTTGCATGTGCAAAACAGTTTACACTGTCCTTTCAATAGTCACCTGAGAAGCAGGTATTGTTATCCCCTTTTAGAGAGGGAATTGAGATTCTGAGAACTCAGCAAGTTAATCCAGAATCAAATCATTATAAGGGATGCAAACTGAGATTCAAATCCAGTTCATAGTTAGTTGATTGGTTTGTTTCCCACTAACTAACCCTTCAGGGGGAAATTACATTTATTTAGAATAATCCCTTCATATGATATTTTCTAAAAAGATCTGATAAATGAAGTCCCACTACAGACCACTGCTCATTTAGTGAGTTTTTAAATAATTTCTCTTTATTCTTTATGTTTGTCAATATATTACAAGTTAAAAATCATACTAGAAATCAGATCAGTCCTTTTATCACTTCTGGTGATACCAATGAACAATGCTTACAAATGACCTTTGCCTAACCGGGGGACACCTGTTAAGATGAAGTGGCTACTTTCCATCTTTGGTTATGGAACAAAAGCAAAAACACACATGCAGATCACTAACACCTGAGGAAGCAGATCAATATAAATTCTCAATTCTGGGGCAGACATATTTTTCTTGGAATAAAGAATTCTAATAGAAAGATTTGAAAGAACTCTCCTCTAATGTCATGTAGAGACAAATCTCCCAGCAACATCAGAACAGTGTTACTGGTCTGAACATACATGAGTAGGTAAGAGAGGATTCCAAGACACAACTGTGAATCTTTTCAATTATAAGCCCCATAAAGGCAGGGAGCAAGCAGGGAACTTCTCACGGGGACTGTATTCCAGAAGCAGTCAGCTGGAGTCATGAAACATTATCCCCAAACCTGAACTACCAGAAAATTCTAATAAAATCTACAGATTTAAGCAAGATGATGTTCACACAATTTGTCTTAATTGTCCTTTCTTTCTTACCTACCTCATTGACCTAGTCAATAGGATAAAAAAAGTTCATTCCTGAGAGATGATCCCAAACATCAAAAATACCTTCCAAAAAGAGTTAAACTTGAAAAATTATTGTTTTTCTGTCCCCAGTTTAACATTCAAATGGGACACAGTAGAAAAGAGCTGAGAGTACCTAATACAAAAGAACCATCAGAATGGAACTATTCAGCTTTCCAAATCCCCTCCAGTACTTTACACCTCAAAAAGCACAGCACTCAGGTAGAGCTTTATTTGTCAAATAAAAGTATTGGAAAAAAATAAAGAAGAATCTTTAAAGGAGAGACTAGCATATTCTCTGGCTGTGCCTTAAGACATCCTATTTTCCACAGGTTTTCCAAGAGAATTTCCCTCTTTCTTCAATTCCTGAATTCCATTGCCATGAATTGCTGCAAGCTATTGAATAAGGATATTTTAAAGGCATTAATGTAAGAGTGGGAATGATCCTGCACTGAAATAACCTAATCCCAAAAGAACTGAGGAAGAAAAGATTTTAAAGCAATTTTCTGTTTTTGCCTATCTGAGTATTTGGTTTTTTAAACTATGACCCTGACCTTGATGTTTTCTTGGAGGAGGCTAAATCATTACAGAAAGATGCTACCATTTTTGCCAGGGTATTTGTGGCCAAATATATGCAGAAACATGACGACAGCTGCTTTTTTTAGTTGTTAAAAATTCACAGTAAGGTTTTGTTCCTCCTTTCCTCCATTTCTTTCCTCCTTCCTTTCCCCTGGCTCTCCTTCCCTTATTCCTTTTAGCCATTCAGTGGATGGCAGACAGGTAAGGATCATGTCTATCTTATTTCTAATTTTATCTGGGTGGCACAACTTGGTACTTAGAATGTGCTTAATAAATATTTGTTGAGTAAGTCCATGCATCTACTGAACATCAAACACCAACCTAAGTGCTTTAGTTGCAAGAATACTGTCCCAGAATTCCAGATGACTGGAACTTGCAAAGATGTGTTTAGAGATGCAGACAGAATGGGAGTTATGATTGTACAGACTAGGCCACTTTTTCCTAAAGCAGGACTAGAGTCATTTACTAAGTCATAACTTAAAGTAGAAACATTCAGATTCTAATTTTGTTATAATGGAATACACTGGAAGGGACAGTTTGAATAAATGTCCCAGAGGTGAATATGTTGTTCTCTCTGTGTTCTGGAATGAATGTAGAAAAACCTTTATCACAAGAAAAGAAGGCGCTAAGAAGACTGAGTAACATGACCAGAATCCTGATTGGCTTTATGCCTTGGAGGAGCCTGAACACTTCACTTAGTCATGTCATCACCCGCCAGCTTGGTTTCCTTGGCCTGTGGAAGTTTCCCAGTATCATCTGGAGCTAAGTTTGCCTTGGTTTAACTCTTAGGAGCTTCCTGGCTTTTCTCTGTCATCCTCCTACACTCAAGCTCTGGGTGACGAAATGCAGGCTCATACTGAACCTTCCAAAGACTTCCAGTGACTTGGACCTAAATCAAAAGTTTAGGGTAGCTCCAGTTCATAGCCATGTAGAAGGCAAGACACCATTTTTGCTTAAAGACCTTATATCTGGCTAAATCTCAATGCATGTTCAACACATGACTATTAAATAGCTTCCCAACTAGCAATCTCATAGTAGAATAATGTATGTACTTCAAGCAATAACCAGTGAGTGCATTTTGTGTAAGGGATCTCTTGTTGAAGTGAGTGAGGACCCTTTAACTGCTGCTTGAGCCAGGCAAGTCCTTTTCTGGCACAAAACTTGGACACCTTGAAGTCCCTGAGCAGGCAGAGCACAAACCAGTCACAGAAGTCCACATGAGCCCTAGAAACCTTCTAACTTCTGGCCAAAGTGATGCTTGTTACATTAGATGTCACAGAGGTCAACAGTAGGTTCTTCTAGTGTCATCCCCATGTCATTTCTAGTAACAGAGTGTTCTATGTGAATGACAGGAAAACTAGGATCACTCAGAGCTGTAGAAGGACCCACAAACACCAAGTTTGAAAAAGCTAAAAAAAATATATATACTATTTTTGTTCCCATCTTTACCCAACTGTCCTTCCCATAGCTTGCAAATCAAGTGTGATTAAATTGAGGAAGAAAAACATGAGTCAGGCATCAAAGAACTAAAGGAGATGTGTCCGAAGACATGTGGGCTGGCCACTGTCCAGACGAGACTAGAAAGGATTTCTCTCCTAGACTGAAAATAGAAAGAAACAGACTCTCATTTTCTCCAACATTGCGGGGATCTGAGTTAGAGTTCATGGTACTGGCTGTAAGACACCAACAGCATAATTTCAAGAACAGGAAACATGATGGCTTCTTAATCAAATTAAACAGCAGAATGAAAGCAATAATTACTCAAATTTACTTGGCAAATTAGCACGACAAATTAATTGAAACACTACTTTTGATCATAAGGGGATATAATTAGAAAATTCTTTGGTGGATGAAAATATCTCTGAGGCATGAATTAAATCAATTGGACAACCTGATTATAAAGACCTTATGCTTGACGTATAAATTCAAATTTGCTGTTATAAATATAAAACAAAGATTGATCAGCAAATATTCATTAAAAAAGGTTCCATCCAATAGCAAACATCTACCTGACTTTTGTTATGTGCCAGACGGCTGTGCCATGTATTATTCTTGTCAGTAGTACTGTTTTGATCTCCTAAAAAGTAGTAAATAAAATCACCATTGTTTATGCTTCAAAGCCTAAATCATTACTGACCCTTTGTCCACAACCACCTTAATAGAAGGAGCCTGACATTAAAAAAAAGACAGATTACTGCCTCTTAGCTTCATCTGCAATTTACAAATCCAACAACTTCTCAGTAAAATCCAGTTCCAGAAAACTCTCAGCACTTCCAAGAAGCCAGTCACCACATGACTTCCTCCTAGCAGCAGTTTCTGTTCATGAGTAAACACACAACAAATTTGGCCCAACTTGACAGAGTAGAAGGGCTGGGGGAGAAGCTTGCCCTCTCTTTTGGACAGTCACAAGTGCCAAATGCATTTAAGACCACAGAAGAACTAACTTCATGATGAAGCCAATCTACAGATGGCAGATGGTAGTAGCCAATCTACAGATGGTGCTTCCCAAACATGGACCCTGGACGTCTCTTTGAGCCCCTGGATCAGTCAAGTCTGCAGCTCATCCCTGCTCAGGCCTTGCTGTAATTAAAGATTTTAAGTGTCTTCTTTGTTTTATTCCAGTGTGAGTCAGGCTTTTGTAACTTAAACCTAAAAACAAACTGTGTTTAAAACACAAATAAGAGTCATAATCTCTGGTGCATGGAGACTAAAAATCTACATTCTCAACAGGACAACTTCTGATTCTAACACTGCAGGTCAAGAGCTACTGTCAAGGCCAGTGACACTTTTAGTTGGAGAACTTAGACATTCATTGTGAAGCCTGTTGGCACTCCTATCCTCCTGCATTAACAATGTGCAAATTCACAAATCCTCCTGTCTTCTTGATAAATAAGCATAATTCAAAGGTAAGCAGGGTAACAATTTTGATTTGTGAAAGTGGATATTTTTGCAAAATCGTCTCAAGATTATACTTAATACACAAATGCTTGATGATGAGTAGACATAAAAATGTTAAGGCATGCAAAAAACAAAAACAAAACAAAAATACCCTTCTTTATTGTTTTCCTTTCTAAGAAAAAGTTGTTTTGATTTTTTTTTTTTTAATTGTAGACTCCTGACCACATTGCATCACAACCACAAATATAAGTTTCTTATGAAATGTCTTCCTGCCTAACTACTACTTTTAGTTTTGGAATCAGTTTAAATGTTCTTCCCTTGGGAAGTTCCTTCTACCCACCCACCCCCAATCTAAATAAAATATTACTTTGTATCTTGTACCATGACTGATATTTGAGATTAAAACAAGTTGAAACAGGAAAGTGGTACAATAAGTAGGCTCCCTCCTGACTCCTCCCCTGGCCTCCCTGCAGCCTATCCCTCCATGCCACCCTAAATACACCCACTCTTTACCAGCCTAAACCTTATATGGCCTGGAGGGCTCAGGTAAAAACTTCTTTAAGAAGCCCCCAGGCAAGGTCTGATGGCCTTGAGTTGTGATCTAGCAAATAACTACCAACAGCTACTAGGCTGTGTTCAGCTGCAGGTAAGGGCAATCCTGGAAGTTTCCAGGGTGGGTGAGTTTCATGGATGACTAATTCACAGGCTGCTTTCTCTGGCTACCTCTGTCCCTACTCCTCTGTTTACTCCTTCCATTCCACCAGGTCAGAGGGGGCAGCCAAGGAAAAGAGAGCACATCTTCCAGTACCTGTCATAAGGCATGAGATCCCTTCCTCAGAAACCTCTGTCAGTACCTCTTCCAGTCTCACTGGCCTCAATGGGTGGAAGCCTCCCCATCCCACATCAGTGCAAGCGACACTGTGACCAATATAGAGATTTACAGTGCACCTTATTTCCCACTATGACCCAACCCAAAAACTATAGCATTTGCACAGCTCGCTGGGGTAACTGAACAGGGCAGCATGGTGCCCTAAATCCTGACTGGCTGCTCTGGAGGCCTCAAGGATCAGTAAATGAAGTCATTTGAAATGAAACCATTTCTGACTTGTCAGAGGTATTATTTGGGCAAAATCAGACATTATCAATCTATGATCCCCACTGCCTGCTTTTGTAAGTAAAGTTTTACTAGGATGTAGTCACATGTGTCCCATATGCCTCTTGATGTTATGACTGCACAATTGAGGAGCTGCCACAGAGACCACATGACTTGCAAAGCTGAAAATATTTGCTATTTGGCAAATATCTTTGCACAAATGCTTGCCAATCTCTGACTCTCATGATCAATGAGTGTGGGATAATGTCAGCAAGTCAACCTCAATGCCCACCGTAGCACCTGACACTTTTCCTGTCCAACATGCTTTATATGTATGTTATCTTTGTTAATATCTGCCTCCTTGCTAGTTAAAACACCCTGAAGGTGTGAATAGCATTCTTTGACACCATAAATACTCCATATGTATTGGTTGACTCAATAATTGAAATGAATTCACTCTTTAATCTACCATGGAGAAACCAAAGCAACTATTTCCTTCAGGATCCTCTGGCCCAGAGAGAGAGCAACAGCATTTCAAAACAGGATGCCAGGGCTAAGGGATGTAGCTCAGTGGTAGAGCACTTGCTTAGCATGAGCACGGCCTGGGGTTCAACCCCCAGCTCCATCAACATACAAATCAACAAAAACCCCGGCATGGCAAGAAAGGAACCCATATTCCACATAAAGGAGGGCATGAGCTTTGCTAGCACGAATCTTTCCCAACCTCTAGAGGAGTATGCACCCACACAGTGTCCCCTTTGAAATGAGGTAGAAATAAGCTCACATTCTCAGAGGAGGTGGTCCTAGATGCACTCTCAATTTAGTTCTGTATTTCCTTCCTTCCTCCCTCCCTCCCTTCCTTCCTTCCTTCCTCCCTCCCTCCCCCTCTCCCTCCCTCCCT
>JAJEJO010000719.1:703807-735925 GCA_020662805.1 Glaucomys volans | reverse complement strand
CCTTCCTTCCTTCCTTCCTCCCTCCCTCCCCCTCTCCCTCCCTCCCTCCGTTCCTTCCTTTACAGGGATTGAACCCAGGGTGCTTAACCACTGAGCAACACCACCAACCCTTTTCATATTTTGAGTTGCTTAGGGCCTCTCTAAATTGCTGAGGCTGATTTCGAACTCACGATCCTCCTGACTCAGCCTCCTAAGTCACTGGGATTAGAGGAGTGTGCCACTGTGCCTGGCTAGCTCTCTAATTTCTAACATCACTTATCTACAAAGTTCATCCATCACTGGAGTTGAGGGGGATAGTAACAAGTTTTTAAAGGAAGAAAGCATAGGAAGGTAGGTGGGTTGGTTGCACCTAGTCAGGTACAGTTTCTCTTTGGGTCTCTTGTGAATAACAGGTTCATGAAAACAGGTTTTAGGTTATACCTAAAACAACAGAGCTCAATAAGCGCAAAATATTTTTCAGGGAACCTAGAGTTCCTTTTATCTGTAGATGATAATTTTTCACCCTCGTCATCCTGTCTTAAGAGAAATTTAAAAGCAAAAGGGCACAAATTAAAACAGGACTATCTTTTCTCAAACTGGGTTTAATAAGAAATTAGAATCACCAGTGAATGAAAAGTCACCAGTGTCTTTTTAGGTTTCAATGTGACATTCAAATTTTTAACCCACAAGTCTGAGAAGATACAAAATACTGGGGTGCCATAATGAAAACTGCAGGAAAAGGATCTGAGTTTCATTATGATCTGCTAATTAATATCGCAATGCATAATAACAACAGGTCAGCGAGAACAGGATTCTAATCAAGTTGGGGCCTGTGAAACAGCCAGGAATGCTTCAAAGACGAGGGAAAGAAAAATGCCAGACACCATATTAAAATATCTCCCTGGACACAGATTGCTTTCCAAAACCAAAACAAAACAAAACAAAAAAGCTGGCGGACAACTTCATGCCAGCATTTTTTTCTCTTTTCTACATTTATGCCAATCCACAAAACTAATCCAGGCATAGGAAAACCTGTCCTCAAGGAGGGGAGAACAGGCAAAGGAGAATCTTATTCTTTTTATCTATGTGAACTAGGTGAGCATTTAGATTCAGTATTAGTTTTGAGGAAAGCAGGGTGGTTGTCATCTATTAAGTCAAATAAAATTGCTTCGTTCTGAAATTCACAGATCTTTGATATTATAAATCAGTTCTATCTTACTCATTATCATTAAAAAAATTTTTATAGGTGTTCTAACATAAAAATCAATGATTTGGCATATAATAATACTGCCCATTGATGAATAGAACCTTTCTTCTTGGAGAGAAATATTTCATGTGAAAAAGAGATGTCGAAATTACTAACTGGCTAGATGATAAACTGTCAGGAATTTTGTCCTTCCATATCAAAAATACACTTGCTATCATTGTGTGACAATAGGCTTTGGAACCCATTATGAGCGCTGCTCCCAAATATATTTGAGAAAATAACAGAAGCAGGAAGATTGCTCTGAACACCCTTGCCCTTTTTCCCTGCAGGTCATAAAACTAGGAGGGATTGTATGAACTGCCCCTAGAAGCAGGAGACAAGATCCTCCTGAGAGAGGTGCTCACCCTACACCTGCAGAAAAGGAACAGCCTTAGCTCTGAGGACAGGGACACAGAGAAATCTGAACAAAACACCATTCCATTATATTCTCTTTGTCCAATCACATTTCTCCATGACTACCCACTTCCTCATTCATCTGCATAAACAGGACACAAGTTTACCCTTTTCATCATGTCTTTATTTCCTTATGAAGATTCTCTTGTCATGCAAATCTTATTTTAAATAAATTTGTACTTTTTTCTCTTGTTAATCTGCCTTTTGCTATAGGAGCCTTAGCCACGAACATGGTGATGAGTGAGGAAAACATATTTACTTTTCCATATAGCAGTAAGTGTTTTGTGGATTCTCTAATCTATTTATACTAATTCTAGAAAAACACTCTGAAGGAAATAATTCAGTAGAGACAATACCTAAAGTCATTAAATGATTCAGTATCATATGTCTTAAAATAATAAAAACTGAAATAGACTAACTGCTCAACCACAAAGAAAAAAAAAGGAAGTGGTTACATAATAGAGGATTAGAGGCTGCTTTCACTAAGAAACACTGACTCTTGGGCTTAAAGATATCTCACGGGTAACTAAAAAAGCAAAACCAAAAAACAAACAAACAAGGTGGGTGCCATGGGGCAGGCCTATAATCCCAGTGACTCAGGAGGCTGAGGCAGGAGGATCATGAGTTCAAAGCCAGCCTCAGCAAAAGAGAAGTGCTAAGCAATTCAGTGAGACCCTGTCTTTAAATAAAATACAAAACAGGGCTGGGGATGTGGCTCAGTGGTCGAGTGCCCCTGAGTTTAATCCCCGGTACCCAGCCCCACCCCCTAAAAAAAAACAACAACTTGGCATCCCTGCCTTCATTTTGGATCTGCCTCCTTCTACCTTAATTTTTGGGTCAGATTTCTGCTCAGCTCCACAACAGACAAATAAACTATTTAAGGAGTGTCTGCCTCAAAACTGGCAATACAAACTTGATTAAATTCACCTAACTTCTCTTGTACTGCTTTAAGACTGAAAACACTAAGGTAAAAAGCAAGACAACTTCAAGATTCCAGAACAGTGAGCCTTATAAATGGATCACCCCATGATGAAACTGTCCCCCACTAGTGGGAGCAATTTTCCCCAATACCAACTGCAGCTGCCCCCAGAGCAGAAGCAATCATCTCATCCCTCGGGGGGATGAGGACTTGACCAGAGTCATCAGGACTTCTCAGAATCAGATCTGAGCTGAAGGTCTGTCAGCTGGACCACACTGACGCAGGCAGTTTATCTATGCAAACTTTTTGTCCCTACTTTTGTTCCTGCCCATATATAAAGCTGAAGCTCTTGTCAACACACCTGGAAGACAGGGCTGAGGACACTTGATCTCCTCTTGTTTTCCCAGTATGGATACACAAAAAAAATTCCTTCCCTGCTTTTCACCTTTTTCATTTGATTTTTGGAATGACTGCCCAGACCTGATCTATTGGGACTCCCTGAAAACAAGACCCCTTCTGGTCTAGAGCATCAGTAACAATTAAGTGTAGGTTTATGAATCAAATGAAACATTACCCAACCATTACAAATTAAAATGATGTACAGCATGTAGTACTATGCAAATTTTGTATAGGTTGCCAAGTAAGAATACTCTATAGCTACAGTTGGTAAATATCTAAAATTTTCTCAATACACAGAAAAGCAAATTGATGAGGCGCCTTCATCAGCATGTGAACTCTTACCTACTCATTCATATCTCTGGAGTGGCACCTGTTCCTACTGATGGGGAGGGTCTCTGTCATCTCCACGGAGCTTTTCTCATCCCTCCCTTCTTCTTTTGCTGTACTGTTCCTTTGCTTGACTGCTAAGTGCTCGGTCTACTCCTGAGAAGCCACATGCTCACCTTGTCCAAGACCTGTCTCCATTCTCACCCCTTCAGAAAGTGGTCTATTACCCTGCAGTGAAATTGCTTCAGATTCCTCTGCCCTCACTGTCATGTCCTTGTTCTGTTTGCTTTGTCTTCTCAGCTAGACTGTGAATTCCACAGAATTATTCTTAGCACATGAAATGAGTAAGAAATTGTGATTCTGAATGAATTGATCAATGAATATAAACTCTTGAAAGCAGGGCCATTTCTTATCCTTGCATCTACAATACAAATTGCTATGCGGGACAAACAGTAGATTATCAATAACTCTTCACTAAACAAATGGATAACTGAGTGCACACATATCATCACACATGACTGCCAGCTGCAGGACCAGGATATAGTTTCCTTCTCCATTACTTTTCCACCTTCTGCTTCTAGGACATATCAGATGAGGTTCTTTTTTTGTAAAAGGAGTGCCATTCATGAAGAGAACTTACCCAGGTCAAACTGGCCAGAAATGTAGCCACAAGTCTGCCGGACTTCCTCACTGTCCCAGCCCAAGGGGTAGAGGGCACAGCCAGCACCAATCAACAAGCCTGCAAAGAGGTAAGATAAGAGACCTTTTACCAATGCACCTCTGCATCCCTGGATAACAGGAGCGAAGAATCAATATTCGCAACATAACAAGACCATGTGCCTGCGTTTTGGAAAGCACCATCCAAGAACAATATCAAGTCTGCCTAAAAAAAAAAAGAAAGAAAGAAAGAAAAAAAAGCTTGCAGCTCAGTTTGGTTCCAACTTGGCCTTTTAAAAGCATTAAAAGCCTTGCAAATCCTGTTTAGGAAATACAATCCACAGCCCTTTTAATCACTCTTGTAAAAAGCCAACCAATTCCACCATTAATCCATGTAAACAAGTAATTTAAGAGCAAGCAAAATTCCCTAGTAGGTTATCCATCAATCGTTAGATTTTTGTTTGTTTGTTTGTCTCCAATGTGAAAATCAAAATAGAAAGTTTTGACCTTGTCAAATTTTACCAGGGGCAGAAAAAACATTAAGATTTTCATGAACCACTTCAGCACGTTGATTGAACCTCTGAACTGTACTGCCTGTTTTGTGTTCCCCTGAGAATGACTGAGCATCCACACCTCTCAGAAATACTCCACAAGACAGACACACTGTAATCTATGTCCTCCTTACAGCGGAAGCCAAAAGGTTTGAGGATTAAACTGAAGAAAGGGATGGCTTGATTTTAATGTAAATTAAGTTATCATGACAGAATACTGTGCTGACAGCTTTTGATTAGCAAGTCTTTAATTTTGCATCAAAACCTAATATGATTTTACAAGAACCTGAATGAGATTTAAACACTCACCACTTGAATCTGTGGGCTAATCTGAAAGTAAGATCTTGTCCTGTCAATCAGTGAGCATTCTCATCTCCTGTGAGTACCACAAGCTGCTGAGGCAGTAGGACCAAGGCATATTTAACCGGATGGGTGAGAAAGGGGGTTATCAGGTGCTAACTGGAGCCCCTATGGGAAATCCATTAATATGGTAATATGGAGGAGGGATGGCAGAGCCCTCAATACCTCTGGAAGAGGAGCTTCAATATTTATGCGCTGAGTCCCTTCTGTCCCTTCCTGTCCCCCTTTTGTCCTGTTTTCCATTTCCCAGAGGGTGACTAAATACCAATAACCTGTTTCCTCACAGGATCTAAGGCTAAGTTGCTTTCCAGCCCCTCTCCAAACACCATGCTGAGCCCTAAGTGGAGACATCCCCCATGTACTGACATTTCCTATCCTGGCACCCTTCCCCTCAGCCTGCCCCCCAGTCCACAGGAAAATGACCATCAAATCCAGAGCTGCTTCCATCAGAGGGAATGCCCAGATCATTGTAACTGCAAATCAGAAATCCCAGGACATCCTCTGTACCATTGTGTAAATATGAATTGTGTTGAAGCTGAAGAATAATCCAGAAAGCAGTGATATAAGGTTTTGCTGACTAGGCTGTTTTCCTCAGGTGTTTTTTTCCCCCCATGAAATAGAATTTACAGTATTCTGAAGACAACTCCTAATTAGTTTTATCCACCATCAGGTAAAGAGATAATTAATGAGGATGCCAAACTTTGTGTAAATTGAATTCCAAGTATGTTCAGTAAACAATGTGGTATCATTTCCATGATACTCAGTTCTGAAATTAACAGAAAACATCCACTTTTTGAGATCTTGTGAGTACTTTTTTAAGGAGGACAAAAGTAGAAAGATGTTTGGAATCAACAGAAAGTGTTTAAGTGTAAGAAAAAGATGCAAAATAGTAACATTTAAGTCATTAGTAGTGCAACAAATGATAGTCGGTTTGCTAATGTTTCTTTTTCTTTTTCTTTTTTTATGGTATGGCTGAAAAATAGGTATCTTGAAATCACAAAACCACCTATGTTGGTCCAGTTTTATGCTGGCCATTTATGGACACTTAATAGAAAGGAGTTTATAAACTCCCACATGTGTGGCAAGTGGGCCAGTGGTTACCTCACTGGCAGAAAACCTGGCAATCAGGGGTCTTTTGTAAAATACCGGGCTATCTATGTGATGCTATGAAATGTAGATTCAACTACATAAATTAGGAATAATTTTAGGCACAGCAAATCTGTGTGATATGTATGAATTTTTTAAATACCATGAACATATATGCTCCCATTTTAAAAAAATGTTTAGTACAGGGCAACTTGTCATCTAAAATTTTTTATTAATATTTTTTATTAATTTTAATTAATTTTTAATATTTTTATTATTTTTTATTAATATTTTTTATTAATATTTACATATTAATATTGTCTTGTTATCTGCTACTGCTTTCTAGTAGGAAAAATACCACACACAGACTAAAGATCTGGGGAACATTTCTGTGAAGAAGGTGTACATTACAAACTCGTTGGGTTAATTAGCTGTCACAATTATTCGGGTCTGTAGGTAAACATCAGCAGCATCCCCACTACATACATTGCATGCAGGGTGAAAATGCCTCTCAGACTGAATGTCCCCAAAATATGCCACTAATGTTTAATAACCAGTGAGCATCAAAAGCAGTTGGGAAAACAATTTTGTAAGGTCAAGGAAATCTTGCCTCCCCCAATCACACCCTAACAAGTACCCCACATGAAATTTTGACACACAATGACCACAACAAATACCAGATGGCAGGATGGGGAAAATTCAGGTCAAATCAGGGAACAGTGTCTTCCATTAAATGGAAGGAGAGGTCAGGCGGAGGACCAAAGTGGGTTTGCATCTGCTTGCCCAAAGCAGCAGTCATAGCTACGTGGAGGAAGTTAAATAAAGTTCATTAAAATTAAATAAAACTCAAAGATTCCATCCCTCGGTGGCACTAGCCACGATCCAAGTGTTCAATAGCCATAGGGTGCGAGTGGACAGATACACAAATACCGATGGTTTTGGTAACCACAGGAGGTCGTACTGCAGCGAGCAGGATGGTGGTGGGGCTGTTGTGGGCCTCAGACATTCTTGGAAAGGATGCTGGGCTTCTCAGATTCTTGTCCTGAACCTGATATTGCTTTTTGATCATCAAAATCTTAGCCAGGTGTGGTGGCACACACATGTAATCCCAGCAGCTCAGCAGGTTGAAGCAGGATGGACCATGAGTTCAAAGCCAGGCTCAGCAATTTAGCAAGGCCCTAAGAAATTCAGCGAGACCCAGTCTGGAAATGAAATATAAAAAGAGCTAGGGATGTGGCTCAGCAGTTAAGTGCCCCAATCTGTGGTGTCAAAAAAAAAAAAAAATCAATCAAATCAAAATCTTCCTACTCCTTTAGCATCTTCCTTTCAAGATAGAACTAGAGGCTATGAAACTATATTCGAGAAACCCTCCTGCTAGCAGGAGTTTTGTGTCATGTTGTGTCAATGAGAAGCTGATGTGTGGGACTGAGAAGCTAAAAGGGGGGAAGAACTGTTCTCCCTATTGGCAGCTGCACCCCACAGAAAACCTTTCTTCAGGCAATAGATGGGATATTTTGGGAGTGGCTTCCAGATCCCTCCCCATCACCCACCCAAGGCAGAGAATCGACCTCTTTTGATCCCAACACTTCCTGGTTTCCTGAATTCTTCAAAGCACCTTCTCTACTTTCACTTCCCCAGATCTTCTAATAGGTGTGTAAAACTTAAAATTCATGGGCTACATCTCTTCCTGTTTAAATTATCTAGTGCTTTATTTTACTGCTCAAACCTGACTGGCACATACTCCACTTATGCAAGGGCAGAGGGACCAATACAGATCTTTACATACCATCATATTTCTTGACATTATTCATATCCTCAATTAAAAATTATCTCAAATACAATTTATGCTAATTATTAAGT
Organism: Glaucomys volans; assembly: GCA_020662805.1. Taxonomy (NCBI): domain Eukaryota; kingdom Metazoa; phylum Chordata; class Mammalia; order Rodentia; family Sciuridae; genus Glaucomys; species Glaucomys volans. The sequence goes on along the minus strand of JAJEJO010000719.1, from coordinate 728,127 downwards.
CTCTGGGGCAAGAAGAGATAGTGATATTCAAAGGCTCTGCCTTTAATATCTCTGTGGTTTGGTCTCTGGTTAGGGACTTTAACATGCTAATTAACCTCTCCAGGAGTGCAAATTTCTAAAGAGGACATTTCAATTGTTAACTAACTGCCCTTAGGGTATGGATTGACATTAACTAGCACTTTATGGTCTATGCTGAAAGTACTACACTGTAGAGACAATTAAATGTGAAAATGAGAACATCTTTTAATTGAAAGAAATTTGCCACTGTCCAGTTTTAGCGGCATTAAACCTTAATCTGTGTTGTGGAATCAAGATTTGAAGGAAGCACTGTTTAAAAATTCCTGAATCAGATTCCATTTGGATATTACATTATATGCCAAAATGAGGTTCACAGAATAGTCTAGAATTTGAAGCGATTGCCCAAATGGTATCTTAGTGATCCAACAGGTTTGAATAGATCTAGTGGCCTGATTTGCTCCCTGGGGAATAAATGGCTCAACTAAAATCTCTAGCTCACAAACTTTAATAGTATTTACAGGGATTTTCTTTACTAGATTTATAAACCTTGTGGTTACCACATGAGCTTACTTTAAACCAAGTTCCTTTGACACTGCCATAAAAGACGTCATGAAAAAAGCCACATTATCATGCTTTTTAAAACGGTGCATATGGGAGTGAAAGTGGGTGCAGACGACAGCCCAGGAAGGTGCTAACAGGTGAGCAGCTGGAGGAGGTGTGAGATCATTTGCAGCTACAGGCTCACTCGCAATTAAGCAGCAACTTTTTTTTTTTTTCAATCCTAAAGAATGCAATCTTTTGTTTTTTTGGGCAGGGGGAGGTTTTGCTGGGGATTGAACCCAGGGCCTTGTGCTTGCAAGGCAAGCACTCTACTAACTGAGCTATATCCCCAGCCCAAGAATGCAACTTTTAAGGGGTCATGAGCAAAGCACAAATTGTAAATTAGCTCAGTCTTTGATTTTCACCCAACACAACAACTGAAGTCAGTTACCCAGAGGGGAGGCAACAGACCATTTTGTAAGAGGTCTTAGGATTGGCAGAGAGATGCTGCCTTTAGAAAAAAAAAAAAATCCAACAGATGACTCAATAATTCAAAATATTTAATAATGCATTGACGATGAGGCCATTTCATCCTGAGTACCCAGGGGTTTGGGGGCTCTGTTCAAAGACAATTAAAATATTTTAAGAGCCTAGTCAGTGGAATGACATTTAAGGAGAAGCCAATGTTAATGAAAAAGAGACGGCAGAGATAAATGCAAAGAGGTGGGCCCTTCAGTGCTGGGCAATGGTGAAGTGTTATAAAAAGAAGTCTATTCTTTAGTCCAAATGAGCTCCTGGGCCCAGAGCTTAGCCCGGATACACTCTCTCTGTCCATTAACCACCTGCGGGAGAGTTTCTAGTAGTTCTCTGAGTTTTCACAAAATGCTAGAAAGATCTGCCATGATACTAATTATTTTTTAGAATTGGAGTGTGAAGCCTGAAGTCCATGAAGAGCTCCTTGGTCCAAGAATGAACGAGGGGCTGGGAATTTTCCTTCGGTAAAACTCTCTGTATTCAAAGGCAGCACTTAACACTTAGGCAGCGGAATATTAACATAACAATCGGGCTCCTGCCAAGAAGGCAAAACAAATCTCCAGTCAGCCGGGGCCAATTACTCTCCACAGGTGGGACGAATAGAGTCCTCATGGCAAACTCATAAAGCCTTATTTTTTCCAGGCTACTTTTGAAAGTTTTTGTGATCTCACTTTCTTCCCCCATGACTATTGCTCCATTCTTTTTCCACAGTTGATTCTTTTTTTTTACAGCGTGACTTTTTCCACCCAGTGCCCCTCAGTGGTCACACCCGTGTTTCCCATCAATTCATCTTTTATGTTTTTTGGATACTTTTATCCGTCCTCTCGTTCCTTTATCTTCCTTTCCGTGGCAAGCACCGAGGGAAATCGTCTTCTTTACTGTTCTCATGAAAGCGGCTCAGTCTTGTAGCCTGGTATCTGGATTTCCTTTGGAAGGGGTTGGCACGTTTCCATCTCCAAGTCTCCATATGCTAATTTATGTACGTGATGTCCGTCCATTTTCATCTCAGATAAGGGCCCTTTTGCAAAATGTAATAACAAAATAAATCCAGTGGTGGGGAGGGAACAACAGCACGGGCCAGTGTTGTAACTCTTCAGACCCTGAAAATGCAAGGAGAACTATGTACATGTTCTACTTGGAGGCTGGGTGAGGCTCTAGTAAACCACACCTCTTTCTGGAAACTGAGGTGTAAAGGATATCAGAGGCTTGACAAAAGATACAGAGCCCAGATTAAGCCTAGGACTCCTGGATCCCTCTTCAAGGATCTTTTCCACCTTCCATGGTCCCAATGCTTGGACAGAAGTCTACTCCAGGGTCATAGTGACCACCCACAACGGGAAGTCAAGTGGGGACACGTTGGCTTTGGCCAGCATCGCATTTCACTCTTCATTTCTCTAAATCCTGATGTCTGGTGCTTCTTGAATAACTGATGTGCCAGTGCTGAGCTCACATGCAGCTGGCTAGAACCATCCTATCAAGCTGCTCTGAGCCCTGGCCAATCTCAAAGGCACTTTTGACTGGGTTCCCTGACTTTCTGCACCTATTGCTGGTTCTTTACGTATGTCTTGAGCTTTTTCTCATCTCTGAGAGTTGAATTCCTTCTAACTGAGACGCTCTCTCCCTCTTTACCTTAATACTCAGAATCCACCATGAACACACTGTTAAGACCTAGAAACCTCCCCACACAGCCTTCCCTGTGCATCCCAGCAGCAGCAAGCTACAGATTTCACTCCTCCCTGAACTCCTATGGGGACACACTCTCCATGATTTATTTGAGGATCACCATTTTGCACTGTAGTTATTTATGTAAGTATTACATCCCCTGGAAGACCAGAAACTCTACTGTATTTACTTGACTCCAACTCACTCATTCATAATATTTGTCAAGTAATAGTATTTATTTGATATTTACAAAAGCCTCATAAAAACATGTAATAGTTTCATATATATAAAACTGCCTCCACTTAATAGACAAGGAAACTGGAGTTCAGACAAACAGCCTATAAATCTACTTAGTGTGACAAACATCCAGGTCTGTTTGAGCCCTAAGTCAATGTACCTAACCTCCCTCTTCTAATGTCTCCCAAACCCTAAAGTGTTTACTGTCCCAACCATGGGCCTTCTTCGCCCACATGTACTGAACCCTCCATGGAGAAGGAAGAATGGGGAGGAAGATCAGGAGAGAATTCAAGTCTATTTCTCCAAGAATGACTCTGCTTCAGTCATCGGAAGCACTCTTAACTGTTGTCTGAGATTAAAGACAGGGGTGGGCTCTTTGGAGCCTACAAATCACCTGCTCCCTGGGTGCTGGTGATCCCAGATGTGAGCTCTAGCACACAGAGTTTCTGTCCTCAAAGAGCACCTGCAAGCATCAAGATGAGCAATGAGCCTTTTATCATCAGACATTTATCTCAACACTAAAGTAGACAACAGGATACAGTAATTTCTTAACCACTGGAAATATTTTATCAAATCACAGTGAGACTATTTCTGTGCTTAAAAAGATCCTGGCTGAACTGGGGAACAGGGGGGACTTCCTACTGGGGCTTTGAAGGGCTGTCCCCTCAGCTCCCAATATACATTTGCTCCTCTGCCTTGAGTCTGTAATCTGCTGTGTAACCCTGTTCTTTATTGGCCTCAGCCTAACATAAAAGCAGTAGGCCTGGGCTCTTCCCCTCCCTAGGTGGCCAGGAGAGGTGACTCTCCTTTGGGGTTTGGATTTCACCAGGATAAGAGGATGGACTATCCACTCTTGGGTCTTATTCCCCTCGCCCAAAAACTTCTTCTCCACAAAAAGATAACCTTCCTGAGACTTTTTTTTTTTTTTTGGAACCAGGGATTGAACTCAGGGACACTTGGCCACTGAGTCACATCCCCCGCCCTATTTTGTATTTTATTTAGAGACAGGGTCTCACTGAGTTGCTTAGGGCCTCACTAAGTTGCTGAGGCTGGCTTTGAACTCGCAATCCTCCTGACTAGGCCTCCCAAGTCTCTTGGATTACAGGCATGCGCCACCATGCCCGGCTCTTCCTGAGACTTAAACATTCTGTCCTACCCACTAACTGCCAATTCTCTAACACTGAAGTGGGGCAGATAACTGGGCACATTTGAGGGGTATCTTGGTGTACGAGATGTACATTCAGGAGATGGCCTCCTTCCTATACTGCTCTGTGTGAAGAGGAATAAAACATTTCTTTTTCAAAAAAAAAAAAAAAAGATCCTGGCAGGGTGTGGTGGCGCACGCCTGTGATTCCAGTGGCTCAGGAGGCTGAGGCAGGAGGACTGCGGGTTCAAAGCCAGCCTCAGCATGGGCAAGGCACTAAGAAACTAAGTGAGACCCTGTCTCTAAATAAAATACAAAATAGAGCTGGGAATGTGGCTCAGTAGCCGAGTGCCCTGACTTCAATCCCTGATCCCCACCCCCCCAAAAAAAAGATACTGAAGAAGACTGTATACTTTGGGTTTTCTTAAAATGTTGTTGTTTTTTTCTTTTCCAAAATGGCTCATTGATTCCCATCTTTTCCTTTCCCAGCTCCTGTGAGGGAAGACATCAAAGTCAGGTACAGTGAATTGGGTACCAGAATACCTGTTCCTTAGCTCAGAGCAGAAATTCACAAGCTAATTTCAGTCATGAGTGACTTGTCATCTCTTCTCTTTCTAAGGTCCCTGGCAATCAATGCTAGAAAAAAAAAAAAGTTGTTTCAAACAATGAAACTTTGGGGGAGATTTTGCAATGTGTATGTGACAATTTTCCGGAAAATGCCATCTGACCGAAAGTCAAATCGTTCTAATCTCAGGAGTTAGGAGCACTTCAGGTCCACCAATTCACTTCCTTAGCACTTGGTTTTCCTGACCTGTAAAACAGGAACAACACCTGCATCTTGGAGCTGAGATGGTGATGTGCAGAAGCAGACTGGTACTTCCCAGCTGGTGTTCAATGAATGGTCTTTGTTGTTAAACTTTAATCTGTGATGCAGGCAGGAAAAGGAGGTGAATTTGGTTCAGGCCAGTGTGGTTTTGTACACAGTGACCTCATATTAACCAAGTCATTTTCTTTCAGAGAAGTCCTCTTTTGAAATGGACTGCAGGGAGGCTCCCTGTAAGAGCATCCTAGCCATGAGCAACGAACACTCAGCCTAGCAATCGCATCAGCCATAATACACCTCATTAGGTGCCAGTGGAGCAGCCATAGTCTGGTGACTTCTCGCTGAATGGAGGACCAGTCCACTGCTGCCATGATAAGAAGGCTTTTGCCTGTTCCTTTTTGCTTGTTTTTTGATTTTTAATTTTAAAGGCATCTTTAGCTTTTCTGTGAGACAGGTAGAACCAGAACCGATGTCCCACTTAATGGATGAAGAAAGAGAGTCACAGACAGGAGGGGTGATCTAACTACCATTCATCACATGCATTATGAACCCGGGGTGCTTGACTCCTATTATAGGAATAGGAAGCTGCCTGAAAGGAAGCTCACCAGCCCAGCACCTATAGCTGCACCTCTGAGACAAAAGAAGTGTTCAGTTTTCACTGACCCTATGATGTCCTATACCAAGAGAAAAATAAAGATGCATTCCCATATTTCCAGAATTCCATGGCCGGTACAGAGTTCCTCAGACTGATGTGTAAAAGAAACAGCTGGGGGCCTTGTTAAAATGCAGATTCTAGTTTCTAATTCTGGGACAGGGCTGATTTCCTGTGTTTCAAACCAGCTCCTGATGAGGACCAGGATGCTGTCCAGGACCACACTTGCTACAGCAAGGGTCTAGGGAAATAATAGCTCAGGCTTTAATGCCTTTCATGGCAGGTTTCAATCGTGGTACCACCTCAGTCATCGTGTGACCTTGAACAGCATGGCTTTGACTCCTCTGAGCTCAGGTATTCATCTATAAAATAGACATAATGGTTCCCATCTCTCTAGCATGGTGCCTGTATTTTTAGCATTGTTATTAGGAATAAATGAAAGGCTTAATAAAAGTACCTAGTTAAGAGCTTGACATATATAAGGGACTCAGTACATTGTGGCTGTTGGTGTCAATATTAGTAATGATCTTGCTGCTTATCTTAGAATTGCAAACATTTCATTCCCTTACACCTGCCAATTTCAGATTCTTCATTAGCACCTATAGGTGTTCCTGATTTTAAAGTAAGCATGTTCACAAAAGCATTACCTAATCAAAAGCAAAGTCTCTGTCTTAATGCTTGCTTGCATCTTCACAATTAATATATTTTCTGGAACTGACCACAGCTTTACAGCTAAGAATTATTATATCATTTTTCCCTTCTAACATGATATTATGAAAAAATTTTAAACTTACAGAAAAGTTGGAAGAAATTTATAAAGAACACACAAACATCCACTATATAGGTTTTATGATTAACAAGTTTAAAATTTTTTTTATCATCTATCTTCTCATTGTTTCTTTTTACATTCCTCTATGGATCCAAAAACCCATCTTTGGGGGGTATGGGGGTACGTGCCATAGAAGGTTTCAACTTCAATATATATACAGTTTCTTGTCACCATTTAATGCTTTATCTTTATTCCTTCCTTTGGCCCAGGAAGGACCCTATTGCAGACCATATGCAGACCTATGACACAGACATGATAGTTAGACCCTCAGAGCCATAAGTGACACAAGAATGCACTCACAATGCCACTAAACTGGGACATCAACTTGCAAAGCAGTTTCTGCATAAATCTAGAGCGTTGGCTACTTGCAATCATTTCGCTTTTCTCAAACAACTATCCAACAACCTAAAATAGGACCAACTTGCTTCACTCTATCCCATAAATACCAATTGAAACTTAGAACAAAAACAAAAGCAAAAACCCAACGCTAAGATACACTGCAAACCCAGAACCCCTTCTGGCCCTGCTTTGAGAATACAAGGCTAATTCCAAACCAGACTCCATTCAGTCTGTAATAGCAAACTGCGGTTACCTGAACTCAGATAAATATTTCAGAGGTAAACTGTCAAGAACAAGAGCTCTGGGGTCAGAAAGAGACCTGTATTTGAATATTGGGTCAGCTAACACATACTGGCAGAAAAAATCTCAACTTGAGCCCCAAGAGTTTCTTCCATAAAATATACCAGTGCTTCTAACAGGGTTGTTGAGAGACTGGATAAACTGTGTTTAAAGTTACAACACAGTACAAAGCACATAGAAGTAGTTTCTCATATGAAATAACAGGAGGGGGAGGGAATACTCTACATGTTAATTTTTATATATATCTGTGGCTTTATGAAAAGGAAATAGATCCACATAAGGGTGCACTGTTTGTGGAACAGGCTGCAGAACACATGCTGGTCCTTTAGGGCAGATGACAACATGAATCTCACACAACAGAACTCAGCATCATGAAGCCAAATGCTAACCCAGCTACTGCCCAGCATTCCCCACATCCCTGTGGATCTTGGCTTTGATTCCCGATAAAGCACTGCTAACTCAGTTTCCTCCCCCTCTAGGCTGTACAGGGTTGGCCCTAGGTGTGGGAAATAACATCCTTTAAACCTCGTGCACTCATTGTGTAATCTTCCTAGAAGTCTGGGATGAGGTGACACCAGGGACGCTGGTGATGGGTAGTGCCTAGACAGCGTCGTTGGAGCACAGGATCCTGGGGCACACTGCCTCCTGCAGGACCTGGCGCAAATATGGGGGTTCCATCCTGCAGGAATGGAGACGATGTGAAACCCGCTGCTCCAGTGCTGTGCAGATCACTGGGGAACTTGCTCATACAGAATGGACCCACGGATCCTTCCTCTGGGAAGAGGCTGGCTGGGTGGGGAATTAGTGGACTGTGACCAAAATCCCTTCGTAGAAGGAGAAGCAGGAATGTGGTTTGGGGAGAAGGGAAGCAGGGCTTGAATCTGTCCATATGGTTGAGAGAAACATTAATTTAAACATTTTTCATTGTTATTTATCACCAAAATGAGTGAAGAAGGGGCATGGTCAGGATTGAACATGAACAGGATTGAACATGGTCAGGATTGAACAAGTGAGGTCTGAATAGGGGACCTGTGATAGAGGTAGGTCAGTCACTGCTGAAGCCAGAGGGCCTGTTGATGGTGGCCTTAGGCAACTCACTTACTTTGAGCTTTGGCACTGACTCAGGTCCAGAATGAATGAAGCCACCTGCACCTCTTGGAGATAGGTGACATCAAGCAAAGTACAAAGCCACCCAAGTCCTGCTAGATGCTCTGGTAGCTGGTGGCTTACCATGTTGGCACAGGACAGGGGAGAGTGTCATGTAGAGAACCACTCAGGATGAGTCACAGAGGGGGCTGACTTCAGAGGTCAGCATATTCTTCTTTAGTTCCAATATCCTAGTGCCATAAAATTACAGAAGACAGTGGAGAACTCAGGTACAGGAATCTTCCAAAGGGATGATAAGTTCCCTGGGAATGTTCCTTGAGTTTCTCTGAATATGTAAGCTCCACCTAGAAAGATGTTTCAGCTCTAACATAATATTGATAAGGAAGAGGAAAACCTCTCCCCACCAAAACCCTAGACCAGCACATCAAGTGCCCAAGGATGGATGGAGTCCTTGCTCCCAAACCCTTTTCATGTCCATGTCTTTCTAAGGTCCATAAGTAATTTAGTCAGAACCCACAACAACACTAAATTAGGACACCAGGCATATTTATAAAAAGTAGCTAACTCTACACTTGATGAAATGAACAGTGAGAGACTTTCTACAATTTGACATGGATGAAGACTCTGTGAAGTTTTTTATCCACCACAGTGAGCCACTTAAAGTTTTCAAGGGGGAGAGTATTTAAAAATACTTTGACAAAATGGAATGCAGAAAATAAAAATGAAAATCCTATGCTGTACTGAAAACGAGCATATCATATTTTTTAAAAATTTATTTTTTAAGTTGTCAATGGACCTTTATTTTAGTTATTTGTATGTGGTGCTGAGGATTGAACCCAGTGCCTCACTCATAGTAGGCAAATGCTGTACCACTGAGCTCCAACCCCAGTCCCAAACATATCATATTTGACATGACATTTTTCTTTAAGTTCTAGATATTCTTTTTTTTTTTTTTTTTTTTTTTTTTGGTAGTGGAGATTGAACCCAGGGGCACTCCACTACTGAGCCACATCCCCAGCCCTATTTTGTATTTTATTTAGAGACAGAGTCTCACTGAGTTGCTTAGGACCTCGCTAAGTTGCTGAGCCTGGCTGGGAACTCTCGATCCTCCTGCCTCAGCCTCCCAAGTGCTGGGATTACAGGCGTGCACCACCGAACACGGCTAAGTTCTAGATATTCTGATAGCAGCCATTATTTACTCCTAGTTTGTAAACAAGAAAATTAAATCATGAAGTTATGTATATTTTTATCCATGGCAGAGACCAGCCTTGCCTCCAGGTCTTTCCTACTCATTTGTTGCCTTATTGAGACATGTTTGTAAGGTGATTAAGAGCACAGAACAGAGTGTAGAGGAGCCCATGGGTTTGGACTGAGCTCCTGTGCTAGGAGCAGACCAAAATGGAGTTGCTCATGCTGAAGCCCCACAGCACCCAGTCGAAACCAACTTCTTATCTGATCTTCCAAGAAACCAGGAGAGAGAAATAATAGTCAAAACCCCAAATAAGCCAGTTTTAGCCAGTATGATACAGAAGCCCTTTTGCTTTAACCCTTAGGAAAAAGTCATCTGACAGTAACCAGGTTTTTTTTCCTTAATGTTCTGTTCCCTTGTTCCCACTGTTCTGCCGCTGCCCAGGGAGCTCTTGCTCTATGTTGTAGGATGAAGGCTGCCTACATGGCTGAATCACAAATAAAAGCCATTAAGTCTATAACTAAAATTGGTGTAATTTTGTCCTTTGGTACCACATTCCCATCTGGCTTTGTAATGCTGGGCAACATCCTTGCCTTTCTCTTAGCCACATTTCCTCATCAGTGAAACAGGAATAAAACTCATATCATAGAGATGTGATAAGGATTATATATATATATATTTTTTTTCTTTTTTCTTTTTTCTTTTTTTTTTGCAGTGCTAGGGATTGAACCCAGGGCTTTGTGCTTGCAAGGCAAGCACTCTACCAACTGAGCTATATCCCCAGCAGTCCAAGGAATATATATATATATATATATATATATATATATATATATATATATACATACACACAAATGTGTACACATGCATACATATGTGTGTTTATTTGCAAATACACATATATAAACCTTACATATAATTATATAAAAATTATGCATGAAGCTTATATCATTATTTGGATATAACATACACATATTTGAACAGACTATATATGACATTTACAACAGATTTCTACTAAGTTTTCAACTTAGGGATATATATTTTTCACTGCCTATATTCATCAAGCATCCTTTTCACCACTACCGTTTTACAGAATATATACATACCATAAGATTATTGATGTGTACCATCAATACAGTGGTAAAGGTGGCCAACACACTCAAAATTCTTTAAAGATATTTTTTCCTGCATCCACCTTCTGGGGCATCAGGAAATAAGAACCTCATCTATTTTCCTCAGGTCTTTTTAAAATACCATCAATTCCACCAAAAAACAGCAAAGCCATCTGGAATAGCTGACAGACAACAATTTGGAAGCAATTTCTTTTAAGACATCTATAATGATTTTCCTTTCTGTTTTTTTTTCCCTCTTGAAATGTCAGGGATAACTGAAACTCTTTACTTTTCCATCTGTGGTTTAATGATCAGTCCCAAACAAGTTTTGAAAGTACTTGAAAATTTTTTTTTCCAGAGAGTTCAATTCTTTTTTTTAACTTTGGCTGAACTTTTTGACTATATTCTGTCTTTAGTTGTTTTTAATATCTAAAAAGATAAAATATCTATTAAAAACATACATTGAATTCGGTTTACCAAATATTTCACAATGGGAAAGATGTTCCATTTAAAATACTGTGATGAGAAGTCACAATGAAATTACTCATAACTTTTTCAAGTACATTATCCTAACAACACATTTTTAAAAAGTAAAATCAAATTCCAATATGAGTAAATGCTGTATCTCACATTGCAGAACAGAAGGTGCAATCAAGAATACTCATTTTTAACCTGATGATTTAATTATCTGAAGATGAATTTTATACAAAAACCTGAATCCTGAACATCTGATGTAGAGCCAGGGTTCAAACAATGAGGTGCATTTGAAAATATTTAATAAACAGATTTCTACTGTTATGTATATCTAAGAAAATTAAAAATAATAAAAAATTTTAAAATTTTTTAAAAATTAAAAATAGATTTATTTGTAACACATGTAATAAATACATGAATATAAAGTATATTTAAAACATGTTACATAGAGGAAACAATATTGATAGAATTCTGTTTCATGAATTGAGGTGGCAAGCTTTTGATTCCATGCCCAGCCTGGTGCTTGTCATGTGCAAGAATTAAAAAACAAACAAAAACCCCTGAAAAATGGTATATTTACTATAGCATCTGAGAGAAAGAAAATTAATGCAGAAACAACACAATTTAAGGTTGTATCAGTGTCCTGTTAGTAAACAAAACAATAATCACCAGCGAAGTCAGTTCATTTCAGGCTAGAAATAATGTAGGGTGGCCTTATAGGATGGGCGAGTTTCAGTACATGGGCACAGTGGTGTTGGGTGAAGGGAACAGGCCCAGGGATGAGAAGATATAAAATGAAAATAGATCAAGGTAGGCATCAAAGAAGTGAAGGAAAGTAGTGGCCAGAGGATGGAGATGGGGTCAACAACCCTTGCAGAGGGTCATTAATTCTGGGCCAAGGAAGTTGACCTGCCTTTACTAGGAAAAGGGAAGCTGTATGAGTCTGCTACAGCTGCCATAACAAAACACCACAGACTGGGTGATTCCTACAACAAAAATTAATTCTCTTATGGCTTAGGCATTCAAAGTCCAACTTCAAAAAGCAGGCAGGGCTGATTTCTCCTAAGCCTTCTCTCCTTGGTCCATTGGTTGCCTTCTCCCTGTCTGCTCACATGGTCTTTCCTCTGTATGTCTCAGTAGGATGTGGCTTCATCCTAATGGTTTCATTTTCTTAATCACTTCTTTAAGACCCTATCTCCAAACAAAGTTACATTTGAGATATTGGAGGACTACAGCTTCAATATATGAATTTGGGGGGATGTAAAATTTGGCTCATAATTTGGGGGTTGAATTCCCAAAGAACTGAAAGGCCCCTCAAAGTGGTCTCATCTGGTGCGTCAAAATATTTCTCAATCAGTCCTCTTCTGAAACAGATTTTTCTTACATCTATTTGAAAACTTATTGTGGAATTTTCCATTCTACTCCACAGATAGTCTGTTTTTAATATATAAAAGTGTTTTCCCAGGAATGTTGGAGTAAAACTGATGCTCCAGTAAGGTGTCTCGAGTTTATCCTGTGCCGTCACAAATCTGCAGCACATCATCCGTCTCCCTTTAAGTATATGTGTGGCTTAGTGTTAGAGAGTGAATCCCAGCTGCAGCTCAAAAAGATTAAGTGGCATGCTCAAAGTCACACTTAGGCAGTGAAAAGAATCAGAAATGGAATGAAATCCTTTGCTTCTCATCCAAAACTTTTTCTGCAATATCACATTGTCACACGGACAAGTAGAAAGTAGCTGATGTGACCTGCATAGGCCATGCCACATTCATAAAGGTTCAGAGGTTACCCAGTACTGCATGGAATGAGACACAGACTTCCCCAGTGGGCCCCCGCAGACCAGCCACCCAGCCAGCCACTGCCCTGCTGAAATGCTGCAAAGAGAACAGTCTCCAGAGGTGCCAAAGAGGTGGCTCAGACCAGGCTGTCTCCAGGGGAACCATCCTCAGTGGCAAATTTCCAGCTTATCTACGGAGGGAGAACAGTTTTTCAGATAAACACCTCTTTTTCCTAGTAGAACTGAGCAGCTGCTAATCAAAGGCTGTCAAGCATGATTTGTTCTACCCAGGGCTTCAAGGGAGGCATAAAAAGAAAGACCACAATGCCATGTTTATCTCCCTTTCATTGCTGTTTCTGGAAATAGTATTACAGTCAGGCAGCCTGAATCAAAACAGTTTTCTAAAAATATGGATCAGCTGAGACCATGTAAACCCTCCTTTTATAGAGTTATCATCAGATTCTCCCCTTTGGGCTGCTTTGTGTACTCTTTCCCAGAACCGCCTCTTCAGGATCTAAGCATCTAAAAATTACAATTCTTTCTCTTTGCCAAGGGGAATCACAGCCTCCCAGGGATTGATAAGCAGGTCTGCCATCTTCCCAGGAGCCTGAGCAATTATAACTAAGGGTTCCATCACTGGGGTGGATGCAGCCTGAGCCTCAGTCAGACTTTGCTTTGGATGGTGATTGGTTTTATTGGTGGACCCATTGGTGCTCAGCAAGTGGGTTTGGCTGTGAATCAGTTCTAGTATTTCTAAGAATGAGTTTTCCACCTTCTCAGTTTTTATAAAAGAAGGAAACTAGATTCTACAGAGTGAGCTATAGGCCATAGTTTTGTATGAACGCTGAAATTTAGTAGGGTGTGGGGGATTAGCCCTCTTTCTGTATTAGACTTTTCATCCAAATCTATTTGAATGGCTGCTGGTGGCAATACTAAGGAGGCATTGGAGGAGGGTTGGACTCTATTTCCTTTATATTAAAACTAATAAAGGAAATGAAACTGCTTTCAAACAAGCATTATAAACAGGCTATTTTCAGAATTTATGCTCCTTAAAACTGCCTACTTGGAAAAGGAACTCAATGGAACATGGGGTTGCACAGCTTATGCTGTTCCTCCAAGTCCTGGTGTGGGGGGAGGGGAGGGAGGGAGGGGGCTCTCTGTGGTGTCTAAAGAGCAAGTGCATAGTCCCGAAGGAGCAGGGAGGCCTTGGAGGCATGGAGGGTGGAGAAGCTGGGCTCCAGGCTGCTCCCACAGGGCTGTGCTGCTCTTCCCTGCTCTCTTGCGGAGTAGCCACATGAGAGCAAGGTTGGGTTCCTCCATGTATTTAAAAATGGTGCCAGCCTGGTATTACAGGTTCGAATGTGTCCTCCTCTCCCTAGAAAAGAGATAGAGAGAGGTCCGAACCACTGATACTTTAGAATGTGATCTTATTTGGAAACACAACACTTTTAGGTGTGATTAGTTCAGATGAGGTCAGACTGGAGGAGGGTGGGTCCCCTAATATAATACAACTGGTGTCCTAATAAGAAGACAGACAGGTGCAGCCACACAGACATAGAAAAAGGATGACCATTGAAGACGGTCACCCAAACCAGCTTCCCCCAAGCTTGGAAGAGGGAAGGGAAGACTTCCCTAGAATCCTCAGAGGGATCATGGCCCTGCCAACGTCCCTATTTGAGACTTCTAGCCTCCAGAACCACAAAAGAATACATTTCTGCTGTTTTAAATCCCACATTGATGGTGCTATCTTCTAGCAGCCCTAGGAAACAAAAATACCTGATTAAAAATGCATTCCTTGCTCATTGCTATTTTTTTTTTTAAACTCTCGTGGCACCAAGTTAGTACACTCAATCGACAGATTAAAAAGCAGTTACTGCCTCAGTTTGCTGACTTGGGTCTCCACCTCCACCCCCAGATGTCTCTTAAGGAAAGTTCTCCAACAGGAGCTTACAGAGAGGCTCTAGTTTCTCCAAGAACAAGGCCAAAGTTCAAAGCAGTGTCTGTTCTCAAATGCCACCCAGAGCACTGTAAATCTCTCCCTTAACACTGGGTCAAAGAGGGAAGGTCAGGCAGCGATCTCATCTTTATAACCTGGAGGAAACATAACTTACACATCAGACACAGCTAACCATGCATGCCTGACATGTGAGAGGCAAGCTGCATAATCATATTTCATATTTAAATAGCTCCTTTATCCAAAGGGCTTGAAGAAATTTACAGACTTTTACTTAATTAATCCTTGTAAGCCATCCATGACGAAGGAAAGTCTGGTCATCTATCCCTCTTTCCTCTGGCATCTCAAGGTTTAGCCAGTTTTTCTCCTCTTACTCTTGTTTCCAGGATTGTTGAGTTTCTCCTTTCTCAATACACATACTTTTATTTCGAAGCTGACAGTCATATTTCCAATATGCCCCTATTTCTGGGAGCTCCTGGTTAGTCCAAGAAAATAATCTCCTTCACTTCCCCTTTTATTGGTTTGGGGGTTTGCTCAGAAAGGCCCAATTTATTCTGAAAGAATCTGTTGGAAAACAGGCAAAGGGAAAATAGAGGTTGGGGCCAAAGTCCTTCCCTTTTCCTTTTCCTTGATTATTGTTCCACCACATATGTATTCCGGCTACATGGGCCCGGGGGGGGGGGGGGGGGGCAATGGAATGCTAAAGATGTGCTTGCAGTGACTGGGGTTAAAGCTTTAACTACCGAGGTTTTTCTTTTTTCTTTCTATCTTCCTTCCTTCCTTCCTTCCTTCCTTCCTTCCTTCCTTCCTTCCTTTCTTTTCTTTCTTTCTTTTGTACCAGGGATTGCACCCAGGGGCACTAGACCACTGAGCCACATCCTCAGCCTTATTTTGTATCTTATTTACAGACAGGGCCTCACTGAGTTGCTTACCACCTCACTTCTGCTGAAGCTGGCTTTGAACTCTAGATCCTCCTGCCTCAGCCTCCCGAGACACTAGGATTACAGGTTGCACCACCACAGCCGGCATAGTGAGTTATTGTGAAAGCTAGGAAACTTAGAATGTGTGTGTGTGTGTGTGTGTGTGTGTGTGTGTGTGTGTGTTTGTGTGTGTGTGTGTAAAAACCACAGCCTTGCCAAGGAGCAGAATGCCATAAAAAGTGTTTGTGGGTGAGGCAGCTTCTCAGCATCTCAGGAGACACCCTGTCACTTTGCAGGTACATCTTTAAGAACTCTTTTGATCCCTCCTCAGGACTGTTCCATTGGCCCTCCTCCAAGAGCTGGGAGGCTGGAGTAAGCCATGGAACAATAATCAAGGAAAACAAAAGAGGAAGGTTCGGTGCCAACCCTTATTTCTCCTTTACCTATTTTCCTATTGAGCTGCTGGGTAAGCAATTCTGTCTCCTGAGCATCATTGCAGAATACTTCAGACAGCAGCACCTTTCTTTGAACTCTTTGGAGAAAGATGTTATTTAAAAGAAAAAGAAAATGCAATGTAACATTCATTGGATTCTCTGGACCTAGCCTGGGAGGCTCATTCTTTAATTGATCAAACAGTGAAAAATGTTACCTATGTTTCTCCCTTGCCTAACCAGGTCACAGTTCTTTTGCCAAGGGCAGAGCAACTGTAGCCATTTCAATCTTCACTAGTCCATCTTTGAGGTAACTCAGCAAAATAGAAACACTCTCAGCCTTGGAAGCTTGGCTGTTACTAGTTTGCCATTTTGGATATTGTCCACTGATTTGATTTAGCCAAGTGCCACCAGCCCCTTAATATAGGAAAGCACTTTTCACTATCTTTTGGTAAGTGTGGAACCAACATTCCCTACAACCCAAGTCCTTTCTGGAGCCAGTGATGTAAGAACTCACAGTTTTAAAATCTCTAGTTATTCAGATTCTATAAGAACTTCAATACAGAGTTTTCATTGTTTCAACACAAACAAGTGTTTGTAAACCAAAAGAGCTTAATGCTTGATTTGGCTTGTTCTGCTGTTTCTATTAAAATCTGTTAACCAACCCTATTTCTATAGTACTTACAGCTCTCTGTTGAGAAAGACAGAATGGAATTGTAATCTAAAGTAGCTTTTAGATATTTATTTCTCCATAAATTGGTCTGGAGGATTCAATTTGGAGCTTAGGATAGCAAAAATTAACTCTTGCTTATGGAAAAAAGGAGAAATGTAGGTTTGAAAGGAGAGTGGTCTATATAGATCAAGCTGGAAAAGCAAAGAAATTCATTGGAAGGCAAAAATAATAAGGCTCATGCTGCCCTCTTGGATTGGGGCAGGATGAATTCTGTTATCAGCTCCTGGAAGGGGCTCCAAGATTGAAGGACTTTGACAGGGTTTAAAAAATATATATATATACATATATATATAAATATATATATACACACACACACACATATATATATATAATAAACTTTGATCCAGGAAAGCAAACCCAAGGTGAGGTGGACATTATCAGAAGCCAAATTAAAAAGAAAGACGGTGATCATATGCCATCATGTGCTTTCCTTGGTGCTTTCTGTTAATGTTAGCTTGTAAAAAAATGATTTAAGTTCAATAAAAATGTAAATTCTTAGAAAATATAATTTTCTAAGAAAATTATATATATATATAAATATATGTATAAATAAATAAATATATATAAATATATATAAATTTATATATTATATAAATATATATAAGTATAATATATAATTAGATTTTTGGTGCATCTCTCATGCTGACCACATTCCGCATGTTCTGCAGACACACATGGCCAGTGGCCACCATGGGGACAGCACAGACACAGGGCATTTTCATCATTTCTAGACGGTTCCATTAGACAGTGGTACTTTGGAGAGAAAAACTTTCAGACTCTTCAGAGGGTGGCTTGTATCAGTAATATCCATTTATAAATTCCCAGCACCAAAGCACCCACCAGCATAGACCACTGTGCTCATTCTAAACTTCCATCATTCCTTTTCATTATTATGTATCAGTTTCACCTATTTTCAAGCTTAACCATGGAAGAAATAAACATAGATAGAGTATCACAGAAAATGATGAATGAAAAATGTGTACTTCAGACATAGAAAACTGATTTGGATTATTCCTTCATAGAGCCTATGTGACATTGAATTCTGGTCTATGTTGGGCGTAATTTCAAATATCCGCAGCAGACACACTGAGTATTCTGAGTTCAACAGTCACACAGCTTCCCAAATTCTTTCAAATGTGGGTGACTTTACATCATTTGTTTGGACTTTTAGAAATGTGCACACAGTGCCAAAGTCATTTGCATGGGTCCTCTTACATAAGCCACAATGAAACAGAGGCTAGACAGGAAGAAAACAAGAAGGGTTTGTTTCTCTGTTTCTTTCCTTTAAAACTGAGAATCCACTGCTTCCTCTTAAGAGGAGAAACTCATCAGCTTCATGATGATGCAGATGAGGGAGATCTGGGTCCACAGTGGGGAATGTTGAGCTCTGTCCTGTGCTGACCATCAGGGGTATGTGTGAGGGTCAATCTCTTTTTGGCTACTGAACACCTGAAATGTGGCTATTCCAACTTGAAATGTGTTCAAAGTGTAAAATACACACCAATTACCAGGACTTTGTATGAAAAAAAGAAAAAGGAAAAGGAAAAATGCCTCACGAATCATTTTTTATTTATTACATGTTGAAATGGCAATACTTTGGATATATTGGGCTACCCAAACTGTAGTGTTAAAGTTGATTTCATGTGTTTTTGCTTTTTTTAAATATAGTAGTTAGAAAATTTTAAATGATCCATGTGGCCTACACTCTATTTCTATTGACAACACAGATACAGACTGTGATTAGACTCCATCTGTAACACAAAGAGTTTACAAAGTGCTGACTCATGAAAAGCAAGCCAGAAAAAGATCTGCAATGAAGGCAAAAGAATCCTCCAGCAACAAAAGCAGAGGAGTGGCTGGGATTGGAGAAGGCATCATAAATATCTCTGCTATTGAAGGCAACAGAAAGGCCAAGCCAGCAGTCGAAGCTGCGTAATCTAGCAGCATCAAAAAGAAATCAAACACAGATTTCAAAATCCCTGCCTTCTCTTTTGAACTAACTGTGGGAAAGCAGCTCTCACAGACTGCTGGAGGTTAGGGCTGTGACTCCCGCAGTACTGAAATCTTCGCTTTGATTTTCTCTTGATCAAAGATGGAACCTCATTACTGGAAAAAAAGAAGAAGAAGAAGAAGAAGAAATAAAAAAGGAAGAGGTAAAGATTCCTGGAAGAAATGTCCTCAGCGGATATACAGTGATGCAAGGAGATAACATGATAATTTAATAATTACATCAAGGGTTTTTTGACTCATAATTTAAATCTTCAGATACTGAAAAGGAAAGAAAAAACAGAGATCAATACACATTGCATGAAATATGGGAGAAACAAAGCTTTTGTCCGGTGGCAATTCAAGTCATTCACAGAGCTAGACAATGAAGGCATTTGCCAGTGCAGAAAAGAAAATATCCAAGTGGCTACCCTGTCTTCCTCTATTTCCTTGCTCTTATGTTCTTTAAGTAGCAAGAAGGGAAGTTGATCAGTGTCTGCTTTTTCAACCAAGAATTTTATTCTTGTTTCTTTTCCAATCTTTCCAGGCTAGGAGATGGCCATTACTTCTCTGTTATGAAGTCTGCAATTTACTTTAAATTACTTGAGTATAATCAGCATGATATTATGTATAGACCAGTTAGTTTAAACTTCTGTGCCCAGAAATCATCAAGCTACATACTGTGAAGAACGTTAGGCCAGGGTGGTAAGGTAACATTCAATCAGAAAGAGCCTCTCTCCAGACGCAGCTACTACACACCCTTCTATTTTCTGGGTATCAATCAAGAGCAGAAACTTGGCCAATAGCAAATAAACATCAACAATGGGTTTCTATTGGTGAAAGTAGTGTTTTGTTAATTAGTATGATGGATGTAATAATAGGATCTCATTAGCAATGAGGTGGTATTTAAGATATTCAAAGTATGTGCATGAATAAAAATGTTAGACATACCCCCTGCCATTATATGAGGGTGTAAGAAACCAGCCAGGCCTGTGTCTTGTAGCCTTTAGGCTCTATCCTGCACCTCTCTGAGAATTGATGCCTGTGGCTTGTTCCCCAGTTGGATCTGTGCCCAGATACTGGTTTAGGACAATTTCTGATTTACAATACCAAGTAGTAGGCCTGAAATCCTGTCCAGTCAGTGCTGGTGTTTCTGCCGCAAACTTTTCATGCAAGGCAAGCTCAGCATACTTAGAAGTGCAGAGAGCTGAGACCTGATGGAGCTTAAGGACTGGACAGCATCACCTGTTTGGGACCGGCATTGTTAAAGGATGTGTAGAAGTAAGTGTGGGATAGAATTTTGTTTGAAATTTATATGTTTTCTAACTTAGTAACAAGGTAAAAATGGAGTGGCTTTCTCTTAACTACTTTAAAAACTTCTTACTTGCTACTATCTAGTGTGATTAATCTCAGTGTTGTGCATGATCAAACTAGCTCAGAGAGCAACAGTCTCATCTTTCACCTTATTCCAACAAATGAGGCTTCTTTTAGTCTGCTGGTGCAAATCCTTGCAACCCCAAAGGGACTATGATACTCCTTTCAGCATTCTCCACCAGGTCAATTCTGATTCACTCTTTAAATCTTAACTTAAATCATGGTCTCTCAAACTTCACTGCATATTAGAATCACCAAGCTTCTAAAAACCCCACTGCCCAGGTCACATCCATACAAATTTTATAAGAACAGCTGCAGGTGGGAGTCAGGCACCAGTGTATTTTAAAGACCCTCCAGGTGATTTCATTGCATAGGAAAGTTTGGGAACCACTGACTTTGATATTATTTTTCCAGTAAAATTTTCATTAATGGCTCCATCTAATACAGGTTCCTCCATCATTTAGTTTCCTCTGTCTCACAGCTCTCTGCACTTTTTCTAATTTTAGAGTTAGTTGTGCCATCTTTGTTTTGGCACTCTACCAACTGAGCTATATCCCCAGCCCCTTGACTGTTATTTTTCATGTCAGCATCCGAAGCATCAGTAGGGTGCCTGGGACGTATGATGTGCTAAATATGGTATTTGGGCAAAATGAATGGATGGATGAATTCAGTATGTACCTTTCCACTGATGCTTTCTCCTCCAAATTAAAACTAGCCAACCAACCAAATATCTGTGTGCTGTGTGGTAAGTTTTCTAACAGGTCCTTTGGAATGAGAAAAGAGAATGTATAAGCAGAATTAATGCACAAAAATCTACAAGAGAGCTGGAGAATGGGAAACAACAATAAGGAAACGACAGAATATATAAAACAAGGGCTTAAATAAAATGGCAGAAAGTACAGATAAAAAGGAAAAATACACATATGTGGACATGTGTTACCCTCATCCCAGGTGAGGAAGCTTGGGCACAGTCTAATTTATAAATCATATACTACAGGTTGTCTCTCTCCACTGCAACTTTGCATCTGTCTCAGAATTTCAATTTCACTACTCATCAAGTCTTCCTGAACTTTATGCAACATCTGCCTAAGTCAGCTGCCTTTTGCTTATCTGACTCAGAAAACCATTTCCACCTACAAAATGTGAAAGAAATAACTTCATTTTGAAAGTTGACTGTCACCTTCATTTCATTTTGATCAAGCATTTGGGATAATATTTAAATGATCAGCCTGATGAATGTATGCTCTAAAATACTTACTCTCTTTACATTTTTATCTTCCACCCAAATTCTGGGTGGAAAATCATTTTCTGAGCTGTCTCTGCAAACCACAATTCCGGCATCCAGCACAAATAGATAACTCTGGAGCAGGAATCCAGATTGGGGGTAGGGAGCAATAAACATTCTTGCTAATTTTAAGAGGTTGACACACAAACAGACCAAAAGAAGCTCCAAGGCACATCTGCCTCATGGCATAAACAGGTGTGGCAAATTAGGGTAATGTTCACAGGCCACATCAGAGAGAGAGGAAGAATAAATTCTAGAGAGCTCCGGGGTGAAAGAAGGCATGTGGTAAAGGTACTAATGAAGGACACGCAAGATTAGTCCGAGTTGCTTGAGGGCAATGACAGCCCTTTCCTAAGCTAAAATCTGACTCATCCTATTAAAGAAAAGGATGGAATTTGTCCAAACGATCCTTGCAGTGGGTAACATTAAAGAGGCCTTGTGGGTGTGACTGACATTAATTTATTATTCTGTGTTGTAACTGAGCTCCCCAGAGTTCAGGATGAATGGGAAACGACAATAAGGCGTTCACAGTGGTTTCGCTCCATGGTCCAGCTCAGTCCTGGGCCTTGAAAGCAACAGATAATATTTCCGGTCAGGGCCTCTCTTTTTGATAAGAAATACAACATTTGAAGAAGAATTCTGTCAGAATAGTATCAAGGTGTCGGTTTTTGCCCACAGTTGAGAATATCCAGAACTTATTTTTTTAAAAATGAAGATTCTCTGACATAACATTTTCTACATGATTAAAATGAGAATGCTTGGACTAGAAGATCTAGAAACCCTAAATGCATATGAATGCTGAAATGTCTGCTTTACTGTGTTTGGATTATAATTAAAATTAACTTTAACAATAGTATCAATGGATATATTGAATATTGATGACAAGTAATGTTGGAGTATTAATGAAAATCAAGACTTTTCTGAGAAAAAAAATATTCTCAAAGTTCCTAAGTCCAACTTATAAAAATCTGTGTCTTCTGAGATGTAGCAAATACTAGCAAGAGCTTTTAGGTGATCTTCGATCAACCTGTGGTTGCATTCACTAATTTAATCAAACTCAAACATTTAAAATATTTACAAATTTTCTGTGTATATTCCATAATTGCGTCAACTGTTTCAGTACAAATGCTACCATATACATAAGTAGTTCTTATAAATATAACAAAGTAAAGCTTAATGGATTTTAAGTTATGCCAAATGGTTCTACCCTGCTTACAAATTTATTAAGATTTCAACTCAAGTCAAGGAGCACATTCTTAGCAAGTATTCAATCCCAGCACCAAAGCAAACAAAATTTTAAAAAAAATTGAAGATTCAACTTAAAACTTCAAGACTGAATAAGATAGTCAAATATCTATTTAAATGTAATCAAAAACCTTAATGCTGATACTCAATCAAGGTGTCATATAATTCAAATTTATTAAGATAAAAGCATTTAATGTTATGGGAGAACTTTCTTAAACACTGTACATTTAACTCTAAGTCTTATTATGGAAACAAGTGAATCACCTCAAAGGATTTTGTGGTCATGCTGACAAGTAACAAACTGTTTGAAGCCACATTATATACTGGGAGTGGTTGAGTATCAGTAGGGCCTAGGGTTAAACTCTCAGATTGCAAGTGATCCAGAGGAATTTTTCACACCACTATCATCAATACACCAAGAAAACTATTTGGCAAGTCATTGGATCAACATGGATCTTAAGACCACACGGAGGCTCTCCCCAGGGAGATCTCACAGCACAGGTTGCTGGATTTAAGTCAGATCTTTATTTAATTTGCTTCTATTAACAGAATTTTGAGACCCATAGGAAGCTTTAAGCTATGCTTTTCACTGCTTCAGTTTTATCAATTTGTGTTTAATTTATTTCTTCATTGGATTCTGTGGATCTCCTCTCCCTTTTTCTTTGGTCTTTATTGACCAAGGAGTTAATGATTTTCCTAGTCTTTCCTATACTGTTGTAGATGGTCCACCTGAGAAAAAATTTCTAGAGAAGATTCTGATTCTTTCAAACTGTGCCCCTCTGATTACTCCACGTTCCAGCCATATCTCATCAAGAAGTTCGCCTTGATGCATGCTACGGCATCGACTTAGCATACAAGTTTTCCATTTTCTAGATTTTTTAACTACAAACATTTTCACTAACTTTTCTTGATCTTCTCCAGGTAAATGCCAAACGGAGAATGGGTCAAATAGCTTAAGAAATTGAAAACTGGATGTTTTTAAAACTTGGTATTTGATAAGGAGAATGACTTGGAAATGTTTTTGAAGATACCTGCTAGTAACTGGGGAAAAAAAAATCTGAGCCACAAATAGGAGATAAATGTAATGAGCTATGAAAGTAATGCTCCCAACAAATTAAATATTTGTTTTAAAGGGTGTTTCACTTTAGTATTCACTGAGCAAACATATACCTAAGTACACAGTACATCTGCTTTGCCACATGATTATTAATAAAAACTCATTTATGACCTATCAATTTGTTTTCTTTAAGAACATGTTACAAAAGTTGACT
Organism: Glaucomys volans; assembly: GCA_020662805.1. Classification (NCBI taxonomy): domain Eukaryota; kingdom Metazoa; phylum Chordata; class Mammalia; order Rodentia; family Sciuridae; genus Glaucomys; species Glaucomys volans. Next base: position 704,197 of record JAJEJO010000719.1, on the reverse strand, counting down.
TATTTAGTCAGCCATTAATAACTATATAAAAAACCACTTATAAGACTCAGACAAATAGTAGTGGATTCCCCTGGGAAAGAACAGGGGCCTTCCTCTTCCAAGAGTCAATAGGAGGTGGCTGGGGCCTGTCTGGGACACAGCATTCAGCACCCTGCTTTCCTCCTGCATAATCAGTAAGCAGCTAAAGCAGATGCCACAGATCACTCACCCACCTTTGACCTGCCACAGGATAGAGCAGGTTGTTTATGCTAGCTATCTCAAATCCTTCTTGAAAAGCAATGGAAACTAAAAAAATAAAAATAAAATATCAAAAATTATTGAACAGGGGCTGGGGATATAGCTCAGTTGGTAGAGTGCCTGCCTCGCAAGCACAAGGCCCTGGGTTCAATC